>JAKOGI010000534.1:342599-345099 GCA_029747015.1 Carnegiea gigantea | reverse complement strand
TTGGTGGCCCATAATCTGATCTTGGAGGTAATTTTTTCAACTAGCATTTTGCATTCCATTTTACCCAGTTTGTTAGCAGTAATGGGTACACCTAGATATCTAAATAGGAGGTTACCTGCCTGATAACCTGTTGTGCTAATTATGGCTTGCTGTTGCGGGTGAGTACATCCTCCCATGACCACTTGGGACTTCTCCTTGTTAGCCACCATACCTGAGCTTATGGAAAATTTCTCAAATGCATTGACCAAGCCCTGAACCAAAGGTACATCTGCTGCAGAGAAGACAATCAAATCATCAACGAACATTAGGTGAACCAGCTTGTTCTTCTGGCAATGAGGATGGAATTTAAAACCTGGCTTAGTGCTTTCATGTTCAAATAGTCTGGATAAGTACTCCATCACTAGAACAAAGAGCATGGGTGAGAGACGGTCTCCCCGTCTCAGTCCTCTTCTCCCCCTAAACCGGCCATGCTCCCCTCCATTTACTTATATCGTAAATGTAGGTGTGGTCATACAGGCCCTAATCCAAGCAATGGATGTAGGAGGGAATTTGAGGGCCTCAAGTATTTCTGTCACACATTCCCAGTAGACTGAATTATATGCCTTCCTCAAATCAATCTTCATCATACATCGGGGGGATATGTTATGCCTTGTGTAGCCCCTAGCTATCTCTTAACAGATAGGACATCGAATAGAAGTTCCCTCCCATCCACAAAAGCACCTTGACTGTGATTGACTATACTAGGGAGGACCTTCCTCAGTCTGTTGCAAAGCAATTTAGAGATAATTTTATAAATCATGTTACAGCAAGCAATATGCCTGAAATCAGTTGCTGACTGAGGGGCTGGAATTTTCGGAATTAATATCAGTCTGGTGGCATTAATACTTATTGGCATTTCACCCGTCCTGAAAAAGCCCTTAATAGCACGGCATACTTGTGAACCAATAATTAGCCAACAGGTTTTATAAAAATAGCTGTTATAACCATCTGGTCCCAGTGATTTAGAGGTGGGGATAGACCAAATGGTTTCCCTAATCTCTTGGTCAGTAACAGGTATGAGGAACATTAATTGCTGTTCTACTGATAGGCAGGCTCCAATTTGCATGATGTTGCTGTCCACTGGGATTCTTCTAATGGTCTGGTCACCCAACAACTTCTGCAAAGAAGATGTAATGACTTGGCCACATTCTCAAAGCCCTCGACCATCTCTCCATGATCATCCTTAATCTGGTAAATAAAGGTTTGCATATTCCTCTGTCGCATCTTTGCAAAGAACAATTTAGTGCAATAATCTCCTTGATTAAGCCACGTTTGTTTGCTTTGCTGTCTGATGAGGAACAAGGATGATTTGAGGATTCGGACATAGGTTTCCCGTATCACTCTTTCCTCTGCTATAAGCTCAGCATTCTGGGGATCCTCATGCAACTGTGTTTGAATGGCTTCCAATTAGCTCTGGGTTCTGTACTGCTGCTCATGAATATCAGAAAATTTGTCCCTATGTAGCTGCCTTACTGGCTGTTGGAGACGTTTGAGGAGCAAGGAATGCTACTATAATGTACTGCATGTGTCTGCTCTGTGAGTATGCTCTTCAATAATGGTCTTGAACTCTGGATCTAAGGTCCACATGTCACAAAATTTAAAATTGGACTTAGGTTTTGCAGTGGTGAGCAACTGGATCTTGATAGGTGTATGGTCTAAAAGAGCCTCTGGGTGCAGATTGCTTGGGTGAGTCCCATGTCTTGATGCCAATGGCAATTCACAAGTGTCCTATCTATCCGTGACCATATGGTTTTGTTGGTCCACGTGAAGAAGGCCCCATGAAAGGGAACTTCCTATAGGTCACATTGCTCCAAACAATTGGCAAAATCCACCACCTCACCATGCTGAATGTCCTCTCCTCCAATCCGTTCCCCCGGGTGGAGGACTGCATTGAAGTCTCCCATCACACACCAAGGACCTTGGATGTTTTGGGCTAGCCTCGTTAGGTCTTCCTACAAGGGTAATCTTTCGGCCACTGTGTTCAACCCATACACAAAAGTTATTGAAAAAGCTTTGGTAGAGTCAGCTAATTTAGCCATACAGTGGATCAATTGATCGGTAACATGTATAACATTTACTTGAAATGTAGCTTCTTACCATACCACCCATACTCTAACCTTAGGCACAATTTCTGCATTTGTATGCCATTGCCATCCAGCAAACACCCTACTAGTTATCTAATTCGCATTCTCCTTTTTCACCTTAGTTTCGAGAAGTGCCACCAATTTCACTCCATGTTTATGCAAGAAGTTTTTCACATCTTCTTGCTTATTAGAGGCATTCAAGCCCCTAACATTCCAAGATAGAATATTATCCATAAGGAGAGGATGTAATGTCCCCTCTTTTCCCTATGTCTTCCACCTCCTCCCTATTAAATACTGCAAACGGGTTATTGGTCTCAGTCTCTAGTGGCCTGCTTGGACTAGTGGGTGTTTTAGGAGCATGCCTTCTAGGAGACACA
>JAKOGI010000534.1:327599-337599 GCA_029747015.1 Carnegiea gigantea | reverse complement strand
ACTTAACGACCACATCTCCCATACCCGTGACCCCTTATCCAAGAATCCCGACAATGTTAATCCCACCCCAAGTCATCTAAGTTATGAAAGACATTAAATTTCATTGCTAATAATACAAAAATACCAACATGTACTTACCTTGATGTAAACTCGAAATAGCAGCAATGAAATCGTCTCCCTTTTTATAGTGCGAATCTGAAAATCATGCAAAAACTCTTTTTAAAACAATTTCCTTGAACGTCAAACAAAATCACACAAGAAAGATAGTAAGTGCTTAAAGTTTTGGGTGTAAAGAAAACACGGGGCCAAGGTTTCACCATGTGTTTCTTACCAAGGAAGAGAAGAGGGGGTGGTGACCAGTGTTGGGCTGCGTGGGGTTGTAGGGTTGAGGGGGATATGGGGCTAGAGATAGAGAGAGAGATAGAGAGGAGGAAAGAGAATGAGAGAAAGAGATAGAATGAGAAGATGTGAGGGAGGGGGATGCTTTTCACGGTTAGGGTTTAGGAAGGGGGTTCTTTTCACAAGCAGGGTTTAAGAGGGGGAGTTTACGGTTTGGGGAGGGAAAAAGAAAGAGAAAAGAAACAAAAGGAAAAAAAGGGAAGGAAAGAGAAGGGGAAAATGGAAGGAAAATAAGGAGGGAAAAGAAGGAGATTAAGTATAAATTCTAGGATTTGATTTGGGGGAAAAATTTAAATTTCAAAATAAAGATAGCTAAGAGGAAAAATAATCGAAAAGGTAATTAGTTGAGTTGTGAGACAAAATATGAAATTATTTAAATCGAAGAAAAGGAATAAAATAATCCGGATGAAAAATAAGTATATTTTTTTTTCCATCGTTGAAATAAAGCTTTAAATGACAACACGTAGCCGGAAAAAAAAATATTTATAATGACTTGGATTACGAGAGTTGGTCCACGTCATTAAGTCTCTCAATTTGATTTTCCGGGGTTTTACATAGTACCTCACTTTAGAAAGTTTCGTCCCCTAAACTTCACTAAGCTGCGAAACAGTACCATTGCGAATATGAATTTTCGGGGTTTTATATACTACCGCACTTAAGAAAGTTTCATCCCCGAAACTTACACGCACCTGATTATAGGGGCAAGTGAGGGTATTTGTCTCGCATTTCCTACTCCAGCTCCCAAGTGACTTCAGACATCTCATGATTGGCCCAAAGGATCTTCACTAGGGGCACGGTCTTCCTACGGAGGTGCTTTTCCCGTCGATCCAGGATCTATACTGGCTATTCCTCGTATGACAGGTCTTTCTGGTGTTGTATAGGATCAGGCTTGATTATATGTGAGGGATCTGGGATGTATTTCCGTAATTGCGACACATGAAATACATTATGTATTCTTGGAAGTTCGGGCCGGCAACTCCAGTCGGTAAGCTACTTCCCTAATTCTCTGCATGATTGGATACGATCCGATGTACCTTGGGCTAAGTTTTCCTGCCATCCCAAATCATGTAATTCCCTTGGTCGGAGAAACTCAGAGGAATACTTGCTCCTTTACTTGAAACTCAAGGAGCCTACGCCTCCGGTCGGCATAGCTCTTCTGGCGGCTCTGGACGGCTCTCATACGTTCGTGGATTACTCTTATTTTATTGATGGTGGCTTGGATTTACTCTAGCCCAATGGTTAGGGCTTTATCAATATCCTGCCAACAGAGCGGGGTTCTACATTTCCTCCCGTATAGTGCCTCATACGTCGTCATGCCAATACTCACGTGGTAACTGTTATTGTAAGAGAACTCGATCAGTGTCAGCTGCTCGTCCCACGCACTCTTAAAGTCTAAAGTGCAAGCTCGTAGCATATCTTTCAGTGTTTGAATGGTATGTTTGGTTTGCCCATCTGTAACTAGCTGGAATACAGTGCTAAAACGTAGCAACGTCCCAAATGCTTCCTGTAGTTTCTGCCAGAAACCAGACTGGAGCCTGGTATCCCGATCCGACACGATAGAGCTCGGTACCCCGTGTAGTCACACTATCTCTTCGAGGTATGCACGGGCTAACTAGTCTAAGGTCCAAGTGTTTCTCATGGCTATGAAGTGCGCCGTTTTTGTGAGCCTATCCACAATAACCCAGATCGCATTATTCTTCTGCTGAGTCAAAGGTAGACCCACCATGAAATCCATGGATACCGAGTCCCACTTCCACTCGGGGACTTCCAGGGGTTGTAAGAGTCCTGCTAGTCGTTGATGCTCTATCTTCAACCATTGGCAAGTTAGGCACTTTGCCACGTAATCAGCCACTTCCTGCTTCATGTTACTCCACTAGAATGTCTACTTTAGGTCCTTATATAGCTTATTTCCCCTAGGGTGTACCGAGTGCAGCGTATTGTGATCCTCGTCTAGGATTTTCTTCTTAAGTGCCTCTGCCAAAGGCACACGCACCCGGTTATGAAATCTAATGGTGCCATCTTCATGAATTACAAACCCGAGTGCCTTTCCCACCAATATCTCCCCCTGATTTGCTCAAGTTGGGGGTCCATAGCCTGAGCTACTCGAATCTCCTCAATGAGTGTCGACTGTGCTTCCAGGGTGCATAGCATAGGCTTTGCCCTTGGGGTGGCCACGTTGAGTTCTAATCTCCGAAATTTCTCACATAACTCATTTGGAAGCGCTAGCAAGCAGCCTAGTGCTGGATACGACCGACGGCTTAACGCATCTGCTACCACGTTAGCCTTTTCGAAATGGTACTGGAAATGGACATCGTAGTCCTTTAGAAATTCCAATCACCTTGTCTGTTTCAAATTCAGGTCCTTCTGTGAGAAAAGATATTTTAAACTTTGGTGGTCGCTAAAAACGTCACAACGTACCCCATACAAGTAATGCCTCCAGATCTTAAATGTAAACACGACAGCCGCTAGCTCCAGGTCGTGAGTCGGGTAGTTTCGCTCATGCGTCTTCCATTGCCGCGAAGCATAAGCTCTAACATGGCCCTCTTGCATTAATACGCACCCCAACCCATTCCTAGAGGCATCGCTATACACTACGAAATCCTTGTCAGTAGTAGGTAGGGCCAGTATCGGCGCACTCGTCAGTCTCTTTTTCAGCTCTTGAAACACTTCTTCACATCGTGCCGTCCATGCATATTTAGTGACCTTCCTGGTCAAATTGGTAAGCGGGGTGGCGATCTTCGAGAAATGTTGAACAAATTTGCGATAGTATCCGGCTAGACCCAAGAAGCTCCTTACCTCCGTCGGATTCTTAAGTCTGGGCCAGTTCGTCGCGGCCTCTATCTTTTGGGGATCCACAGACACTTCCTCATTGGATATCACGTGTCCCAAAAACGCCACCTTGTTTAACCAAAACTCACACTTTGAGAACTTGGCGTATAGCTCATTCCCCCTTAAGACTTCCGAGGCTGTCCATAAATGGTGGTTATGTTCTTCAGGGGTCCTTGAGTAGATTAAGATGTCACCTATGAATATCATCACGAACTTATCTAAATAGGGTTTGAAGACCCTATTTATAAGGTCCATGAATGCTGCCGGGGTGTTGGTGAGGCCAAAGGGCATCACCACAAACTCATAGTGCCCGTACCTAGTACGGAAGGCAGTCTTAGATAGGTCTTCATCTCTGATTCGGAGTTGTTGATACCCAAAACCAAGGTCTATTTTAGAAAAGGCCACCGCGCCTCACAATTGATCAAATAAGTCATCTATCCTGGGTAGAGGGTAGCGGTTCTTGACCGTGATTTTATTAAGCTCCCAGTAGTCTATATACAGTCTTAGGGTCCCATCCTTCTTCTTTACAAATAAAACTAGGGCTGCCTAAGGGGATGTACTAGGCTGAATATACCCCTTTTCTAAGAGTTCCTCCAACTGCGTCTTTAATTCCTTTAATTCTGTCGGTGTCATCCGATAGGGTGCCCTAGAGATAGTTGCGGCCCTAAGGGTCAAGTCGATACAAAACTCTACCTCTCTAAGGGATTGCATGCCGGGGATTTCATCGAAAAATACATCTGAAAATTCCCTCGCCACGGGGATGTCATCCAGGGAGGATTTTGCATCCTCGGTATTCACTATATGACACAGGAATCCCTCGCATCCTTTACCTAACAGCTTGCGAGCTTTCATTACTGATACTAATTTCACTCCCATTCTGGGGCTCTGACCCCTATGCACTACCTTCTTCCTATTGGGCCCCTTTAGGGTGATTTTTGGTTTTGAGCAGTCTATCTGAACCTGGTACTTAGCTAACCAGTCCATCCCCAAAATAACTCCAAAATTAGTTAACTCAAACCTGCATAGATCCGCCAAGAATTCACATTCATACATTCTAATAGAGCAACCCACGTATAGCTCCTCATAAGTGACAGTCTTCCCATTAGGGAGAGTCACAGATAGCAATGAAGATTTACGGGTGGGGGTGAGTCTTAACGTCTCAACCAGCCTAACAGAAATAAAGGAGTACGTGGCACCCGAATCAAACAAAACATCTACCAGCTGAGTTAGGAGAGAGAAAGTACCTGTCACAACATTAGGAGCATCTTCTACTTCCTCCTTTCGCATCACATAGACTCTGCCCCTATTGTTTTGAGGCGGTTAGTGGGGAGGTCGGGCTTGAGTTTGCTGAGGTGCCCGGTTTTGTTGGTTGAGGTTGGCCACCTGCCCTCCCCTGTTCTGATATGGCTACTGGGGTCATTGCCCTTGCCCTTGACTCTGGCCTTGCCCTTGTCCACTAGCAGGTGGAGGCAGTCTCACACCTGATGCTGAGGGCTTCCACAACAGAAGCACCTTTTCACCGAGTACCATTCCCTAGCGTAGTGACCCAATTTCCCACATGCGTTGCAGGTTACCTTTGGCTGTACATTAGGGTGTTGGCCTCCTTGATTAGTACCATTCAAGTACTGACTCCCTATAGGCCGACGGTATTGCTCTTGCGGTTGAAAGTTGCCCCGGTTATCCCCCTTCCTCTTGGTTCCCCACTACTCGTTGAAATAGTTACTCCGCTCCCTCATCGCCCTCTCTACGTTGACCGTAGTGTCATATAGGTCAACGTAGGAGGCATACTGACGTACGGGCATCTTCTCCTTGATTGTGGGGTTTAGCTCGGCCTCGAACCGATTCATCTTCAGCCTTTCGTCAGCTACGAAGGCTAGGGCGAATCGTGAAAGCTTCATAAATTTCGAGGTGTACTCGAGTACGCTCATGTTCCCTTGCCGCAGTTGCATAAACTCACCCTCCTTAGCCTTTTGGAGGCAGATAGGGTAGAAATGATCCTTGATCATTTCCTTGAACTTGTTCCAGTCGAATCCCGATTCGTGTTGTCTCTCCCTCACCGTGGCCCACCATAAGTTAGCCTTGTCCTTCAAATAGAATACCGCGAAGCCCACCTTCCACTTCTCAGGGCATTGGAGTACGTCGAACAATTTCTCCATGCCCCTAATCCAGTCCTCAAAAGTCTTAGGGTCGGGAGTGCCATCATAGACGGATGGGTGATGGCTTGCGAACCTTTTGAACATATAGGAGTTATCCTCCTCGACCCTTTTTTTCCCGTACTTCCATCAGCCTCTGTATCTACTCGTTTTGGAGTCGTAATTGCTCCCCTTATTTTTGTAGCATCTCCAGCAGCAACAAATTGGTAAGCTCAGCTCCCGTTGACGGGTTAGTCCCATCAATCTGACTACAAAACCCGTTCTCGTTTCGAGGACGTAGGGCCTCTAGTCTCTCCCTGAGGGCCGACATAGGCATGTCCTGGTTCGTAGGGACCCTCGTTACAGGGTGAGGTAGTTTGGGACTTACTATTATTATTGTTGTTGCTTCCTGCCATTCTGTTTGGGAAATAAGTCGGGTTTAGTTCCTCTCCTAATAGTTCATATCCTAAGCTCTACAAAATTTAAAGCATACAGTACATGCCAGTGCATCATGCAACATTTGATAGGAGTTCGATTTTAGCACATCACCACGTTCAGGTGGTACAACCACCGCATCACATGCTCAGACAGTTCACATCAGACAGGCATCACATTCACACGATTCATGATTATCACTATCATCATTTTTTTTTTTACAACAGAGAACGCTGGTATTCAAATAATCCAAGGAGATTTTATTGCATAGAATTTTAATAACATAAGAGTTCCACACTAACACTTTTCATTACATCTCAGCGTGTAACTTTAGTAACCACAAGGGTTTATTAACAACTCAAAAAGAAAAGTAACTACCAATACTGCCCTAGAAAAGAAGAAACAAGCTCCCTAGCTGCTTCCAGCTTCTACTGGTCGGGGGCGTCCCCCGCTTCCAACGAGTCACCCCGATCTCACACTCGGCCCTATTCCACAAGGAATTTATCTCTTCTTCCAAGTCCTCCGATCGTCTGGTTTGCTCGTCCTGTACAGTGCGGTCCCTTCTTTCTTCTTCCTGATCCTCCACAAGGTCTTCACTTCCCATCAGCTGTCCCTCGCTTACCTCCGAATCTTCCTCAGGGTCCCCTTCAGAATCCTCCTCTTCCATTGGTTCTCCTTCACTCGGGTCCTCTTCAAGGTCCTCCTCGGGATCTTCCTCAGGGTCCTCCTCCTCCATTGGTTCCTCTGCACTTGGGCCTCCCATCGGGTCAGTTTCCACTCCGGGATCTGTCTCAACAGGTTATCCTTCACTCTTTCAAGGTCTCCCTCCTCATCTGTAAGTTTATCGCATGGGGGTGGGGCGTCTCCTCACTGGCTGTGGGAACACTCTCTAGGTCATGGGGTCCCTCCAGTCTCAAATGGTTAATTAGGTCCTCTATATCCATCCCCATGGGCTCCCAGTCGCACCAACAATAATTTCCCCATGGGCGGGGATGACGAGCCCGAGGGTGCAACTCATCAACACGATAGCGCCACATAGGATCCCCCTTCAGGGTCAGCAACAGAAAGAACACTCGGTTATTCTCAATTGCTAAACAACTATTGGACCTATCATCTAGGTATCTGGCTACTACCCACCTCACATGTCATATGTGGTCTCACACACTCTTCCCTGGCTCCTTAGCTAACCAATGATGCAGACAAGGACCTCCTACACAGCCGCAATGTTGGTTACCCTCCATTCCTATACAAAGTAAGTACACATAAGATATGCATTCAACCCACAATCATGCATTCATTTAATACTATATGCAGATGTTTACAGCCTCTGCCCCCGTACTACACTCACTCTCCGTGCGTTCCTTAAGTCTACCGGTTTTAGTCCTTAACTTTTTATAGTCTTTTAGGCGAGCCTTTAGGTCAGTTAATCTGAGCTCTGATACCACTTTGTAACACTCCAAAACTCTAATTTCATTTCTTATTTACTAACCATTATCCTACATGGCAGCGAAACCTAATTAGGGTGTTACCGCCGTATTTCCTTCTTGGAAATATCAGGCTGAATATTGAAATAACAATTAATACAAAAATCTTGAATAATATTTCAACCTGCACATTATTCCAAATTTAACAACATCTACTAAACCAAACAAATGTTTTTATTAGCTTAACAACTAATTTCTTCGTTTGAATCATGCCTTCAGGCCTCGCTCTAGTTTATGTTCCCCAGTTCCATGCCCAACTATTTCATCTAAAAACAAAACATTTTATAAAGGTGAGATAAACTCAGTAAATAATCACCCCTAACAGTCAGCTACGCACACAAATTCATTTGAAAACATTTTAAAGGAGTAGGGGAATAACAACAAGACTCCCAAGACGCATTTATCATCAACACAACTTTTCCTGATTACCAACTCCCAGAGATGCAACTCCTAACTTATGGCCCAAACACAACATTCAGTTTTTAGGTGAGCGACCCCACTGAGTCTCATGGCCTGTGCGTCAATTCACCACAGCCGCTTAACTCATCTTGGCCTATCGCTACTCAGGCGGTTACCGCTTAACCCCTTTCCTGGCCTACCACCATCATGGATGGTTATCGCTAACCTAGCCTACGTCCCAACAGGGCACGTGGCCGCTCACATGTATGCACTAGTTTCCCGGTGAAGGCTAATGGCCTTCAGTCAACACAATCAGTTCATGTCTCACCCAGCTCAACCTTTATAAATACTGTCACACTTCTCTACCTTAAAGGTTGATTTATCATGCCAGGTTCATTCAATTTCAACCCACTCCCCCAATGATATTTCTACAACAACAAACTTTAAGTTTCCAACACAACCTTACCTAGCCTTAATTCCACAATCATAACACATCAGGCAAATTCTGTTGCACAGTCATACTTAGTTAATTCATGCTATTATTTCGCTCAAATAGCACATCAAATAGTCCTTAACATGTTCAAAGCACACATGATTTTAAAACCCGGGGAAGGGTTAGGGCGTGATTGTTACCTGGATACCATACAAGTTACGGACTCGGTTACTATTCAAAACTTACTGCTCCGCACCTAGGCCAACACGTAACCCACACCCAGTCTAACTCAAATGAATTTACTCCCTGGTCTTTTTCTTACTTTTAAAAAATTTATAAGAATTACCCATGCTTTTAAGGCCCCCAATCCAAGCCCACTCTAGGGTTCAGATCGGGCCAGAATCTGGGCCCTTTTCAGAGGTCTGAACTTCCAGTCCTGATGTCCAATTCAAAACTTCTAACCCAATCCAGAAATTTTGACTCGTCCCCTACCATTTTCATGTTCGAGGTTTTCCCTGTTTCTATCCCGAGCTAGGTTGTTTTCTCATTTGTTTGAGGGGTATCACTAACTATTTTGGTCTGAGCAGTCCTAGGTAAATTGGTTATAACTTGGGGCCCGCCACTTCAATTGGCCCGATTCCAAAACGGACTTGTGCGACACACTCTGAGATATTGACTCTAAAAATGTGGTGATTTTTGGCTCATCTACTCACCCTAGATAAATTTTTAAAGTTGCTGTGACTGTAGCCCACAACCCAGCCCAGTAGACTCCGATTTTCTAGCCCAACTTCCTGACCTCATAAGTTTTACATCCGATGTCCAAAATTCAAGATCTTGCCCAATCCAGAAATAGGCGTTTGTCCTCTACAACATTCGTGTTTTGTATTTTCGCTAATTTACTCAATATCTGGGCCAAAACCCTAAAACTTGAAAACTATCCTTGACTGTCTCAGTTTTGACAGTCTCTAGTAAATGGACTATAACTCTCTCATTACAATTTGAAATTCAACGATTCAAAAACCGTAGCATAGAGAACACAGGATCTATCTTCTATTCAAATTTGGTGGTTTTTAGACTAGAATACCCATAGAAATAATTTTTTTAAAGTCACATGAATTTTCTATTCTACCCAATGGTAGGTTCTCATCACTTCTCCTCCCAAACCCCGATCTTTTTACTTAACGACCACATCCCCTATACCCATGACCCGTTATCCAAGAATCCTGACAGCGTTAATACCACCCCAAGTCATCCAAGTCATAAAAGACACTAAATTTCATTGTTAAGAACACAAAAATACCAACATGTATTGACCTTGATGTAAACCCGAAATAGTAGTAATGAAATCGCATCCCTTTTGTGGTGCGAATCTGAAAATCATGCAAGAACTCTTTTTAAAACAATTTCCTTGAACTTCAAATAAAATCACACAAGGAACATAGCAAGTGCTTAAATTTTTGGGTGTAAAGAAAACACGGGGCCAAGGTTTCACCATGCGTTTCTTACCAAGGAAGAGGGGAGGGAGGTGGTGGCGGTGGTAGCCGGTGCCGGGCTGCGTGGGGGTGTAGGGTTGAGGGGGATATGGGGCTAGAGATAGAGAGGAGGAAAGAGAATGAGAGGAAAAGAGAGAATGAGAAGATGTGAGGGGGATTTTTTTACGGTTAGGGTTTAGGAGGGGGGTTCACGGTTTGGGGAGGGAAAAGGAAAGAGAAGGGAAAAAAAAGTAAGGAAAGAGAAGGGGAAAAAAGAAGGAAAAAAAGGGGGGGAAAAGAAGGACATTAAGTACAAATTCTAGGGTTTCATTTAGGGGAAAAATTTAAATTTCAAAATAAAGATAGCCAGGAGAAAAAACAATCGAAAAGGTAATTTGGTTGAGCTGTGAGACAAAA
>JAKOGI010000534.1:316135-327499 GCA_029747015.1 Carnegiea gigantea | reverse complement strand
AACATGGAATTGAAAAGCAAAACACCAAAATTCAGATCAAAAAAAAAACAATGCAATCGAAAATTGTTATCAGAACAAGAGAATTCATATCAGTAGGAAAATTCGGATCAGAGAATGGAGAGAATTAATCATTTAAATTAAGGAGTCCAAAAGCAAAAACCTTCATATCAGTAAAGAACAAGAAAATTTCATAACAAAACAAGAAAATTCATAATAGAGCAAGAACATTCAGATCAAAAAATTCGAATCATGTATTAATACCTTTAGCACATATCAGTGAAGAAAGCACGGCGTAAGAGGAGAGAATGGAGATCAAACACAAGCACAGCGTAGAATCGTAGATCTGAAAGGGAAGAAAGCAACCACATATCAGTGAAGAAAAACCATGCAATCGAAAAACAGAAACTTTTAGCAACAATTTATACCTTTGAAATCTAGAAAGGGAGAAAGCCTAGATCTGAAATTGGGAAAGGGAGAAAGAGACAGATTGAGAGTATTAGAGATGAAATACAATGAAATAAGCAAAAACCTGAGAGCAAATACTACGAAACAAACCTGAAAATCTGAAATCGAGTGAGAGATTGACATGCGAGAGCTGCAGAGTGAGAGATCGAGATGCAGAGAGATGTAGAGTGAGAGATCGAGATGCAGAGAGAATCGAGAGATGCAAAGTGAGAGATCGAGATGCAGAGAGAGATGTGAGTGGGAAACGGAGAGGGGAAATCGAGACTCGAGAGGAGGGGCAGGCCGAGTCGTCGAGAGGGAGATGGAGTGAGTGAGGCTGTGAGGGTGAGTGGATGACTGTGAAATAGGACTAGTAAGGAGGCTTATATATAAGGGCAAATTAGGATTAGACACTAAACCCTAAATGTGTTTTGATTTTTCAATTTTCATTGTCCCTCTAAAATTGCTATAATTTTTAATTTCAACAAGTTTTTTTTTTAATACCAGAAAATAAACGGGTTAGTGGGTAAACGGGCAAACAGTTTAACCTATTTAACCCAATTAATTAAACGAATTAAGTAGGTATTTTTTCGTGTCAAAAGTTTCGACTTAACCTAAGCCCTTTAATTAAACGGGTTAAGCGTGTCGACCCAATTAAGTAAACAGGTTGATAATCTCGACCCAGACCCGCCTAATTTCGTGTCGAGTTTTGTGTCGTTTTGTCGTTCGCGTCAATTTTTACCAGCTATAGTTTTTTATACCCTATCCTAGTTATTTCCTTTTAATTTCACTTACTATCTTTACTACTATATTTAAGGGAAATTTTACACTTCTTTCATTTTGTACTTCTATGTCAAACATCATTCTTTTCTTAATCCTTCAAAAATAAAAATTTTCTTTCCTCCTCTATTTCCGTTCTCCATCATTCTTATTTCATAACCAATTTCTTTCCAACAAAAGAATAAGCTCTTTATACATGAATGTCTTATTGCAACAAAAACCATTTTAAAGCATAAATCATATTCTTAAAAAAACTTAAAGTAATATGTTTCACAACTTATTTAGCGCTTTCATATATTATGACCTGTCCTTATATTACAAATACACATTAATATATATATATTATATATATAGTATATATATATATATATTATATATATATATATATATATATATATTATATATATATATAACTATACTTAAAATTAAGTAATCATACAATGTTTAGACACTTGGTACTTACTCATTGGATATAAATATTTTTTTTCTTTTTTCTTTTCTAAAATATTGATTAAGACATTAATTAAGACTTATGAGCAAAAGTTATTAGATCAACTTAATGTAGACATTCAACTTATAGGTTTAATTCTGTGTTAGGAAAGTGCTTAAAATTACAAGTCCAATTTTGTGTTCTATGTTTTCTTTTTTATTTTTTAAAAAAAGGAATTAGTATCTTCTTAAAACATGTACAAATTCTATATTCATAATCATAATATTATAAATACAGAAATGGTGAAATCGTGGGCCAAGATATTACGAATATTATTTTTGAAAATCATAGTTTTATTATATTTACAAACATTTAGTTCACGAAAAAAAAGTTTAAATTTTAGTTTTAATGTTAGTTTTCGAGAAGAGATAAAATAACTATTACCTATTTGATTCTTTTTAACGTTTTCATGATATTGATTAATGACACTTTAATTTTTTTACTCAAACTTTGGTAACTAATCGCTATTTGTATTTGAGGCTTCTTCTTTTAACCTATTTTGCATGGATTAGTTTCAATATTTCAACTTTTATAAATTCTAATTACTTTTTCCCCCTGCATAAAAAGAAAAGCAATGAAGATATGCTCTAAGTGTAATAGGTTAAGTCAGAGCTAACATCTATAAATTATTTTGCATAATTTGTGGAAGAACGTTCTTTTCATAAAATATTTAATTTTACATTTTATACTGCTATTGTTTGTTAAATGATTTTATTGCTCTTATTATGTTTTGAGTGTTGGATAATATAAAGAAGTGTTCAACAACTTACCAATGGTATGTATGCACTCAAAATAACTTCACTACTATAAATTACTCAAAAAAATAAATGGAATTGACAATGTACATCTTTTAGTGTTAGTAAACTCCTATAAAACTATGCAAAGACCATGACATATTATGATTCTTAGAATTAAATATAATCGAAGATTAAATGATAACAATTAATAAATTCCTCCAATATTGTGCTAGCAACTTCAGGTAGATGAAATATACAAGAAGTCCACAATTAAAATACTTCTCTGTAGGTAAGCATAAATCAATACAAGATATTATCTTATATTTTTTTACTAAATGTATAAGCATGTAAAAAATCATTACATACATTTAACAACACATCGTTGATAACAAGTAATTAGAAACAGATGAAAAATCAAAACCTAACTTAGTATAATATGTGTTACTTTTGTAGGTTATTTAATTTGAGAACGGAAGTTGGCAACTAATAGACAGCGAAGACGACAAATCTGATGTGTTATCGAACATTTCATATTAGAACTACTTTTCACACATTACATTTCATATTATCATATGATGCATTTTTAACAATAAACTCCAAGTTTAAGAAATGCAATATTAAATTACTAAAAATATTATGGTTTTTCTCTACTCCTTTACTCCCACATCAATATGGTTATTTCATAAAATCATTTTAAACTTAAAAAAAATCATGCAGTATCAAATCACATAATATCTTTAAAAAAACTGCTTGACTAACTGGATTAAAAAAGATAAACTACACATCAAAAATTTAAGTACATATAATTAAGATAATTTTATATGAAATAAATTCAGGAAAAAGTAGCTATCATCAACTCCATAGAACTTAGCATGTCATAGCACCAACAACAACATATATAACAAAATACTAATACTTATCAACCGAAAAATAATAGCCATCGTACAACGCACGGGTAAAAATTAGTTTATCATTAAAATTTAAAACACAAAAGAGATTGGACAACCAATTAAGTCATCCCATAGATGAGGATGGTTCAACTAAATTAATTAAAGAACAATCATTAAGTGTTTTTCCGGTCCTTCTAATATCATCTATTAGTCCACATGTCCTCTTTTTGTTATTGGATTCAACTCTCCAGCTAATCCATCTACTCCTTGAGATCCTCCGATATGGAGGTTTTTTTTTTTTTTTTTTTCAGGTTAATGCTTTTAGTTCTGAGGGGCATGAGCATATTTGTGGTGCACTGCCTTTCCCGTTTCTTCTTTTTTTTGTACTCTTCTTTCCTTTTTTCCCTTTAGGAGAAGGCGGGGTGTTGGAGAAGAGGAGAATGCACTGCCTACAATGCTTGGATTGCAAACAGCCAGCCTTACCTGGTAATCCAAGTAATATGCATGCTCCCAAACATCAATAGTAAGAAGCGGCTGCAACATAAAACATATCATAGATCAGAATCGAGAGATGATAATATATAAGTTCCTAGATCCTACCGAATAAAAAATCTCAATCCATATCACTTCTAATCCTCAGCTCACTTCATTTGCACGATATGAATCTAAAGTAATAATACCCACATAATCATTCCAAACAAGTGGGTTCACAGCATTGGGAGTCTTAACAACAGCAAGTTTTTTGTCATCGTCAGATGCCTTAGGGTTCACTGCATTTCCGACATCCAAAGTCTCCGATTTGTCTGCAAGTAAAAAGAAAATTAGCCATAAAAAACCCATGAAAACTTCAGAAATTCATAAAGATTCAGGCACAGACTACTCACACACAAGCCAAGCCCAGCCAGAACCAAACTGTGTAGCTGCAGCAGTCTTGAACTCATTAGCAAAATTGTCAAAAGAACCAAAATCTTTTTCAATTCGTGCCAAAAGCTCTCCAGAAGGCATTCCCCCACCACCAGGTTTCATGGACTCCCAGAAGAATTCATGGTTCCAAGCCTGTAATTTAACCAACATGCAACCATATTATACATTCGAATTTGAGTAACACAGCTTATCCTATGAACTTCAATGTCAGAAACACATACCTGGGCTGCGTTGTTGAAAGCAGGAAGTGGGTCACCCTTGTTGTATGTAATCCGCACCACATCCTCCAAAGGCTTTTCCTCTAATTCAGTCCCAGCTACTTGCTTGTTCAAGTTGTCCACATAAGCCCTGTGATGCTTTCCCCAATGAAATTCAAACGTTCTCTCGCTCATGTCTGGCTCCAAGGCGTTCTATTGAACAAAAACCAGGAGAAATTTAAGCAGTTTAATTACCTCTTTCAAGGGGGAAAAAATTATAGGATAAGACCTTAACAACCTCTTTGCGATTTGGGCTCACAATGTCTTGCCCTTTTCATGTTACACCACAGAAAGAACCTATTTCACACTAGCCAAACTCAGTTCAAAGGAAGAGTTTTCGGTTTAGCTCAAAATGGTGAAGTTGAAAAAAAAACCTAGGACGAAGTGAGTGTTTAAGATACTGATTTTTGGACTACTGAAATATACACTACATGGACATGTGAGAGCTAGCAAGCAGAGTACAAAGGCATATACATGGGAGACTCAGGATTTTGTAATGTGTACTAGACACAGATAATTCAATGGTGATTGGCCAAAAAATTTCAGCCTGCGACAATAGAATGGATGCAAGACCCCTTTAAGATGAGCTCAAACAGACCATATACTAAAGGCCACATGAACGCCAAAATGAATCTGGTTAAAGAAATCAGTGGCTCCTATATCAATCATATCTCAGAACTGGTAGAAAGATTAGCTGGGATTCCGCATATTTAAGCAAATACTGCTACCACCTCTCGCAAGTCGCAAACCACGTTTTCCTCGCACATACCCAAAACACAGTTTACACAGATCATATCAAGGTAATAAAGTCTAGTTAGTGCAGGCAACAACTCTTAGAAGAAAGACACTGCAAAAGATGACTTGAATCTTACAAATGGATAGGGTGGAGGCTTCAAGTCAAACTTAGCAGTGATTATGAATGATGCTCCAAAATTAGAGGGATAAGTTCCTGGTTTTTTGCTAGTAGTTGCAGTAGTGGTTTGTTAGTCTATTATCATGTTTCAGATTCTATTCTAGATATGCTTAGAATTGTTAGTTGAGCTACATAGCTGATTTTTCTGATAGTGGTATATTTTTAGCTAAGGTCGTTTTCCTGTAAGCCTATAAATAAGGCTCAGTTTTCAGTTTTAATTTTGCACATAAAGATAGTTTGTATTTCACCTCTGCTTCTCACTCATATTTGATTATACTTCTCTAATAGATTATGGTATCAGAGCATCTCTTTGACAGTAAACCCAAAAAAAAAAAAGGGCACGTGCAGCCAATTTGTTTGTCCTTTCTGCAAACTAAGCAAAACTCAAAGAAAGCCAGGTGAGGTCTTTACTGGGAAAAAAAGGAAAGCAAGAGAGACAAAGCTTCTAGCCCCATATTAGAGAGAGGTGAAACAAACAAAGAGAGCCCTGAAACTTCAAAAAATTGTGCAGTGGCTATGGCAACCAACAACTCCAATTCTTCCTCTCAGCCGCTAATTCCGATGTTCAAAGGTGAAAAATACCACCTTTGGAGTCTCAAAATGAAAACTATGTTCAGGTCCCAGGAATTATGGGATTTTGTGGAGACTGGGTATGAAGAGCCTAATCTAGCACCAGCTCAACCTAGTCAGTAATTACAAGAGACACAGAAGAAGGATGCAAAGGCTCTGTTTTTCATCCAATCACCCACGGATGATGAAATCTTTCCCCGAATTGCAGCGGCAACAACGTCGTCTGATGCATCGGAAACACTCAAAAAAGAAATTTTGGGTGAGAAGAAGGTAGTTACTGTTAAGTTACAGACACTTAGACGTGAATTTGAAACTTTGGCCATGAAAGAGAAAGAATCTGTGCAATCATGCCTTCCTAGAGTGTCTGAAATTGTCAGTCATATGAAGACATATGGTGAAATTCTCGGCGATGAAACAGTGGATAGTAAGGTACTAAGAACTCTTACAAAAGATTTTGATCATGTTGTTGCTGCAATAGAAGAGTCAAAGGATCTCTCTAAATATAGTTTTGACGAACTGATGGGTTCACTATTAGCCCATGAAGCTAGATCAGTAGGTCCTATGAGAGAGTGGAGGAGAAGGCATTTCAAGTGAAGGGGGAGTCTCCTTACAAGGCCAAAATAGAAAATTCGAGTACTCGAGGCAGAGATAGGGGTGGCTATCTTGGTCGAGGTTGAGGTGGTGGTTGAGGCAAAGGCCAATTTGGAGATCAACATCAATCCAAGAGCAATCTTCAATATCGATATTGCAAGAAATTTGGTCACAAGGAAGCAGAATGTTAAACAGAGAGATGAGTCCAAGGAAGCCAACTTTGCAACGAAAGTTGTAGAAGAGAGTCACCTGTACATGGTTCACTCCTCCACCAGCAGAGATTCTACTGAAATATGGTTTATGGATAGCGGATGCTCAAACCATATGTCAGGAACAAAGAGTCTATTTAAAGAGCTTGATGAGTCTCTAAAAAGGGAAGTGCGACTTGGAGACAACAAGCAGATGAACGTTGAAGGGAAATGTACAGTTGCCATCAAAACCTCCCAACGTAATATCAAACTACTCAATAATGTGCAGTATGTTTTTGGCTTAGCTCATAATCTTCTTAGTGTTGGGCAATTATTAAATGCTTGTTACTCTCTTTTGTTTGATGATGGTTGCTGTTCTGTGCATGATAAGAAGTCAGGCCATAGCATTGTTAGAATACCCATGGCACAGAACCAAATGTTTCTTTTAGAAGTCTCAGGTGTAACAGACTGCGCCTTAGTTGCTAAAATCTATGATGCTAATTTATGGCACTTACGGTATGGACATCTGAATATTAGAGGCATGAAATTGTTGGGTGAAAAGAATATGGTAGTTTGGCTACCAAAAATGAGTGGTCTTGAGTTCTGTGAAGGGTGCATATATAGCAAACAGACCAGAAACTTATTTCCGGTAAAGAAGACTTGGAGGGTTTCTAAATGTCTTGAACTGGTGCATGCGGATGTCTGTGGTCCGATGAGTATTGAGTCCATGGGTGGAAGTCGGTATTTTCTATTGTTCACTGATGATTATAGTCGCATGAGTTGGATTTATTTCTTGAAATTTAAATCAGACACTTTTGAGAATTTCAAGAAGTTCAAGGCATTGGTGGAAAAACAGAGTGGGTGTTCAATAAAGACTCTACGTTCCGATAGAGGCGGTGAATTTACCTCTAACGAATTTGCTGTTTTTTGTGAGCAAAATGGTATTCACAAGGAGCTTACAGTACCAAGAACACCTGAACAACATGGGGTGGCCGAGCGGAAAAATCGAACCGTGGTTGAGATGGCCAGAAGTATGTTGAATGCAGTAAAGCTTCCGAAACTGTTTTAGGCAGAAGCAGTGGCTACAGCTGTGTATCTTCTCAACATCTCACCGACAAAGGCAGTCATGAACCGAACCCCGTACGAAGCTTGGAAGGGTAGGAAGCCACGGGTTAGCCACTTGAAAGTTTTTGGTTGTATAGCATATGCTTTGGATAGCTCACCATCTCGTCGAAAACTTGATGCAAAATCAGAGAAATGTATTTTTGTGGGCTATAGTCCTCAGTCCAAAGCATATAGATTATACAACCCGATGAGTGGCAAAGTGATCAAACGCAGGGATGTTGAGTTTAATGAAGCAGCAACTTGGGCCTCGAATGACAGCAACACAAGACAAGCAACTGAGGTTCCTGAAGAAGATGATCTGATCACAACTCCTCAAGAGTTAGTAACTCCACCAACTTCATCCGCACATTCACTTGCAAGCTCACCAGCAAGCTCACCATGGAGAGACCCATACCGATCACCTGCAGCTTATAAGGAGCCTTCTGCAATGCTGACTCCACCACCATTGAGAAGATCAACAAGGGACAGAAAGTCGAATCCCAAATATGCTGCCAATGTTTTTTACTTCAGGTTCCTTTGCTCTATATATAACTGAGCCCACATGTTTTGAAGAAGCAGCGGAAGTGATAGAATGGCACGATGCGATGATTGAAGAGATAAGGTCAATTGAACATAATCAGACATGGGAATTGGTGGATTTACCAGAAGATAAAACTCCCATTGGTCTTAAGTGGGTATTCAAACTAAAGTATCATGCAGATGGAAGCATACAGAAGTATGAAGCAAGGCTCGTGGCTAAAGGGTATGCACAACATCAAGGTATTGACTTTGATGAAACATTTTCACTTGTCGCTCGCTTTGAAACGGTGAGAACTCTTCTGTCTCTTGCTGCTATATGGAAGATACCAGTTTATCAATTTGATGTGAAATCTGCATTTCTGAATGGCGAGTTAGAGGAGGAAGTCTATGTGTCACAACCTGAGGGTTTTGTTGTTAAGGGCAGTGATGACAAGGTTTACAGGCTTAGAAAAGCTCTTTATGAACTTAAACAAGCATCACGAGCATGGCACAAAAGGATTGACTCATACTTTTTGAAAAATGGTTTTGAAAGGAGCGAAAATGAGCCTACTTTATATGTAAGAAGGCATGACAATGGTGAATTTTGCATTGTGTGCATTTATGTAGATGATATGATTTATTTGGGATCATCTGAAATCTCAGTTACTGAATTCAAATCGTGCATGAAGAAGGAGTTTGAGATGACAGACTTGGGTTTGTTACATTACTTTCTTCCGTTTGAGGTGAAGCAAGTTGAAGATGGGATTTTTTTTTTTTATCTCAAAGGACGTATGCAAGAGATCTTTTATTCAGGTTTGGGATGCATAACTGTAAAGTGGTTGCTACTCCCATGAATACGAATGAGAAATTGCAGCTTAAAGATGGTACAGAGACTGTTGATCCAAGTTCTTATAGAAGTCTAATTGGTCGGCTGAATTATTTGATACATACTCATCCTGATATTATGTTCGCTATGAGTGTGCTGTCCAGGTTCATGCATAATCCCACCAAACAGCATCTTGAAGTAGCAAAAAAGGTGTTACAGTATATTGCTGGAACTGTTGATTTTGGGATTTGGTACCTGAGGAAATCAGATTTCAATCTGGTTGGATACAGTGACAGTGATTGGGCAGGCTGTATAGATGACAGAAGAAGCACATCAGGGCATGTTTTTAGCCTGGTGTCTGGTGCAATCGCATGGAGCTCAAAGAAGCAAGAAGTAGTAGCTCTTTCATCGTCTGAAGCAGAATATATAGCTACAGCTTCAACAGCTTGTCAGGTAGTGTGGTTAAGGAGGTGACTCACTGATCTTCATAATGCAGAGCAGGAAGCAACAACGGTATTTTGTGATAATAAAGCCACAATTGCTATGACAAAGATCCAGCATTTCATAGTAGAACAAAACACATTGATATTCGCTATCACTTTATTCGGAGTCTTGTAGTAAAAGGAGAAATAGCATTGAAGTTCTATGGCACAAATGAACAAACAGTAGACATTCTTACTAAGTCACTCCCACAAGCCAAGCATAATTATCTTAGGCTGAAACTTAGAGTCTGCAATTTTGAAGCAAGGGGGAGTGTTGAATGATGCTCCAAAATTAGAGGGATAAGTTCATGGTTTTTTGCTAGTAGTTGCAATAGTGGTTTGTCAGTCTGTTATCATGTTTCAGATTCTATTCTAGATATGCTTTGAATTGTTAGTTGAGCCACATAGTTTATTTTTCTGATAGTGGCATATTTTTTTAGGCTAAGGTTGTTTTCCTGTAAGCCTATAAATAAGGCCTCAGTTCAGTTTTAATTTAGACACAGAAAGATAGTTTTGTACTTCACCTTGCTTCTCACTATATTTGGATTATATTTCCCAATAGTGATTACAGCAGTATCCTAGCTCTCCTCACTTGTGTCCTGCAGAATATGCCGAATATAAGAGAGTGTTTAGTAAACAGCACGAAGATTTCATTTGCAAGAAGCAATTTATGTCCAACAAAATATGGAACACATTTCATACCCAAATGAGCCTGGAACTTGGAAACTAGTTAAATAAGGCAAAGAAAACCACAAAGCTCATTTGCACCTAAGCCTTGTCTTCAGCTGTCATGAGTCAACACCAATGTACTCAATCTAGCAAATTTGAGACCAGGCAGGAAAATCTCTCAGGTCAATATATATAGCATAATCCCAAGTCAATTAGCGATAACCTTACAGCCACCCGTGTTAAACTCTGCCTTCATTAGCTTATACAAGCCCCCTTCGGAAAAAGGAAAAAGAAATCCAAGCAACAG
Source organism: Carnegiea gigantea (assembly GCA_029747015.1). Taxonomy (NCBI): domain Eukaryota; kingdom Viridiplantae; phylum Streptophyta; class Magnoliopsida; order Caryophyllales; family Cactaceae; genus Carnegiea; species Carnegiea gigantea. The sequence goes on along the minus strand of JAKOGI010000534.1, from coordinate 316,808 downwards.
CAGAACCCCAAGACCCAAGCACCAAATCATAGCTTAGCCTTGATGATTCATCTTCTTTTTCATGAACTATGGACCACAACCCCTCTATCAGGAACATCCTCCAAAAAATATTTTGCAGATGTTAAACAGAAGGCACCATTTCTCAAGAAAGTTAACATATACCCAGTATCCAGTTTTTCTCACTCAACAAGCATAAAGCGAGAACTAAAAAATTTCTACTATTCATCTGCTCTCTAGAAAGCAGCACACAAAAGATCCCCCCTCCCCGAACTGATTCTATGAGAAAAACAGAGAAGAAAATTACAAACACCCACCTCCTTGTTCTTCCATGGTGCAACAGAAATATACTTCAGACGTCCATTAAATCCTGAAATGACAAAAATTTATCATGTAACCGTAAGAAAAATCAAATGGGCACCCTCAATTTCAGCTCAAAAATCAAAGAAAACAAAAGGGCCAAAAGATGGCGACCTTCATGAGAAACAAATGTTGAGGATAATGAAAGTGCTGTGGCTGCAGTGGCTGCAGACATCTTCTTCTGCTAAAAATTTCCCAAATTCGCAGAAATTCTAATTTGTGATAAGGTGATGATACACTTGAGAGTGAGAGAGTTGGGGTTTCTTTATTTTGACAGGAGATTCGTGGGCAATTAGCAATTTGGCATCCAAACACA
>JAKOGI010000534.1:80140-316035 GCA_029747015.1 Carnegiea gigantea | reverse complement strand
AAAGCAAATAATTAGTATTAGCTTTTTATTAGATTTTCTCTCTTCAGTTGGGAGATTTGTGATTTTACTATGTAATTTGTCTTTATAATCGTGTAAGATGAGTTTTATTGCTGGTTTTGTATCGGTTTTTTGTTGTTCTATTGGTTTTTCTTTTTTTTTTTTTGGTCAGATGGATCTTTTCAAGGTTGTCGCAAGGCTCACCATAGGCGATAATTGACAATTCCAGTATAGTTCTTCGTGTCAAAGAAGTTTTTCATCTACATAGTCTACACCAGATCAATAAATTTAGAGAAGAATATGATGGATCTGTGAATCTCTTCCTTATGTTATGATATCCGAAGATAGTAGCTCGACTGAGACGACAAGCACCTAGTGTATACTAAATTAGATTTTGTAAAATTAAATTTTCTTTTTGACAAGAAAAATGGTACTTAGGGTCTTTTTTTTTTGGTAAATTGAGGTTGGTAAAAGAGGAAAATTGGTTTAGATAGGTTGAAGTGGGTTGAAGTTGTTATTTTTTGTTGAAATGAGTTGAAGTGGACTAAAGTTGGTTGAAGCGGATTGAAGTTGATATTTTTTTATTGAAGTGTCTTGAAATTAGTTAAAATAGGTTAGAGTTGGTAAATTAAAAAAGATCAATAAAAAAAATCATCATTTTAGTCCTATCTACATTTTAAATACTTGATGGCGAATTTATCCCTTCCTTCTTTGCCAAACATAATTGTACAAATAACAGGTAAAAAAATATAGAAAAAGAGAAAAGGGATGTGGGTGTTGCGCTTGTACCCAGAAAAGGCCAGCAGTTGGTAGGTCCGCAAGCGCACGTGGACTGGGAGACAGCTGTAAGAAAGTTACCTTTCATTTAAGTTGTCGTAATCTTATCCAACCGAATACAGCATCCCACAATTAAGGGTTCAAAAAGCTCAATTTAGAATTTTCGTTCTCCATAACAACTCCAAATTATCCCAACCACCACTCTGTAGTTTTGGCCTTTTGCCATCATTTGATCTTTTTATTTTTTTAAAATCAATAATAAAACTTTGAAAACAGGTCGACAAGTTTAGTAATATAATATTATGTATAAATGTGAGTGATTTAAGTATTAGATATTATTGTATCAAGAATACATTTTCATAAAGTTACATAAATGTAAGATTTAAATATTATTTGATTCATAAGAAAATCCTTTTTGCTTAACATAAAAATAGGGACTATGTTCTATATAAAATGTTCTGTAAAATCTTTATTAAGCAAGAACATTAAAAAGCCTCAAAAAACCGACATAATGTTTTCTTCAAATAAATTTTTATGATATGATATATGCAAACATGTAACTTAAAAAATGGTTTTTATGTTAAAATTTGTAAGTAATAATTTTTTAACAACCTAGTCGTATACCATGTTTTATATTATCTCTTTGCCCCTACTTGATCATGGATACTTTGCATACTTAGGCTCTGTTTTTTTTGTTGGTAAATTCAAATTTACCAATCTCAATCAACTTCAACTCACATCAAACAATTTCAACCTGCTTCATGAACTTTAATAAAAAATATCAATTTTAACCCATTTAAATCCACTTTAACCAACTTTAACTCACATCAACCCACTTCAATAAATTTTAACTCACATCAATCAACTTCAACCAACTTTAACTCACTTTCTACTATTTTAATCAACTTCTACCCATCATACAAAAAACAATTCAACTCACTTCAATCAACTTTAATCCACTTCAACTCACTTCAATCCAGTTCAACAAAAAAATACCTATTTCAATCCACTTATGTCAATCTCAATCAATTTAACTTATTTATCAACCTATATTTTCTAATGAAAAGAATAACCCATATGCACCAAGGTCTGCCGCTTATTTTTCTAGGAAACCTTAGGAACCTTCTTTTAGTTTCCTTTCTTTTTTTGCCCTCTTTTTTAAGGGGCTCTGGTAATTATTTAAGTGTCAGCACATGATATGAAAAAGTAAGTTCTTTCTCGATAAAAAAAAAATATTGTACAAAGCTTACAACCAATTATAAAGAATATTTATATTTATTTTGATTGGAATTACTGATGTATGTAGGCAGTAAAAGGACAAAAATAAAAAGGGTTGGGCAAAAACTTAGAGTCAATATCTGCATTGACATTGGTCAGACGATTCAGTCAGGTGCCTGAAGCAAATAATTCCGGTCCAGCCAGGGCCCCCCTGCAGAAGAAAGACAAAGGGCTGCAAACTGTAAAAATAAAATAACAATGACTGATGTGATTTTCGGGTGGAGGAGGGTCTCATCATAATAATATACTAAATATATCATTGATCATCCACCTAAAAAGTAAGAGGGCGCATGCTCTCCTGCAAGATATGGCTAATTATTAGGTAATTAGTAACAACAAAATAATTGATAATGTCAAAGTAAATTTAGATAAACATCAGCATTAATTAGATCGGAGATTTTTATATGAAATATATTTACAAATATTTTTAAAAATTTGACCACTGAGGCACCTTGTACGAAATTGCTTTTATAACTTGATCATATATATATATATATATAGAGAGATTGTGCTTACCACTATATAATTTTATTACATGATTTTTTTTAGTTAACATATATTATTTACAACTTTAATATAAATTAGTGCAGAGTAATCGATATAAATTAGATTTGTACTTTCATAACCAAACCTCACCATTATTCAACATTTATTATATATTACAATCCTAGGACTATAATCTTGGGTTGACCCATGTAGAGCATAGGAGATTTTTTTTGGTTTTGGGGGGGGGGGGGGAGAGAAGGAAAGGGAGGGGATACATTGTTATCCAAAATCAAGACAATGGCCCTCTAGTTTATAATTGACCATGGAATTTAGTACATAAACTCATGAAGGGTATCACAATCAAGGAGGCGATATATTGTTGTCCAAAATCTACACAATGCCCTAGGATTGGAATATAGGCTAGTCGTTTGATTCGTCTTCATTGAGGCAGCATTGGGGCAAGCATTGGAAGTACAATGATGCCATTGCCATGCCACCCTTGTTGCTACGGATTTCGGGAATCGCTATGTCTATTGTTTAATTTGTATTTAATTTATAGCGTTTTAGATAGTACTTTTTTCGCCCCAATTTCGGACCCTTCATTTAGATGCCTTATGTGATTGGAATATCCAAAAAGAAACTATTCTTATTCATTATTGACCATATCAAGTCTAGATTATCGAGATGGAAGAAGATGCTTGTGTTGTGGTGGGTAAGGAAGTGCTGACATAGGCCATCGCCCAAGCGATCTCTGCACATACTATGAGCGTATTCAAGTTCTCCAAGGAGCTATGCAACTCTATTCATGCTATGTTAGCTTTGCAAATTCCTGATCATGGTAGACGATAGAGAGAGAGAAAGAGGGAGCGAACAAAAACCAATTATGGCTATTACATTTATTAGAATCAATAGCATCAATCAATATGATGTAGCTGCCGTGGAGTGTATATATATATATATATATATCTATATAATATATACATAGATATATATATATATACATATATATTATATATATATATACATATATATATATATATATATATATACACATCCATATCTAACAGAAAGTTCAACAGAATACAGGAAAAGGCAACAAGGAAGAAACTATGCTGAGCTGGCTATTTATCAACAACCTCTAACTAACTCCAACAAACTCTAACTAACGCTAACACCCCCCCTCAAGTTGGTGGGTGACAGGATGAAACCCCCAACTTGCTGAGAAGGTATTGGTGTTGCAGGCCAGGTAGAGGTTTAGTAAAAATGTCTGCTAACTGCTCTATGGTCCTTGTATAGGACAAAGATATGAGGCCTTCAAGAAGTTTCTCTCGCACATAATGGCAGTCCAGCTCTATATGTTTAGTTCTTTCATGAAAAATAGGATTTTTGGAAATGTATATGGCTGCTAAACTATCACCATTGACTGGGATAGGTAAGATAGAGGGTACTTGGAATTCTAAAAGTATCCTGGTAAGCCAAGCAAGCTTAGCTGTGACTGCTCGCATTGATCTATACTCTGCTTCGGCAGAAGACAGGGCCACAGTAGGTTGTTTCTTTGACTTCCACGAAATAGGACTTCCTCCTAGTAATATAAAGTATCCACTAATAGATCTTCGGGTGCAAGGGCACTGGGCCCAGTCTGAGTCACAGCAGGCCTGAAGATTGTAATCTAGCTTATTATTAAAGAATAAGCCTTGTGAGGGATCTTTCTTGACATATCTGAGGATGTGTAAGGCAGCCTTCATGTTTGCTTGAGTAGGAGCTTGAAGAAATTGACTGAGATATTACACTAAAAATGCAATGCTAGGTCTAGTATTAGTCAAGTAATTTAATTTTTCCACCAGCTTTCTATAACTGGTAGCATCAGCCAGAGTATCTTCATTGGATAGTCCTTTAGAGAATGATGTTAAAAGACAAGCAGTAGCTGTGAGTTGATCACACTCAAATTCTTTTATTAGCTTCATGGAAAATTTTCTCTGAGTCATAATCAGTCCAGTAGGAGCCTTGATGATCTCCATACCTAGAAAATAGTGTAGTTCTCCTAGGTCCTTGATTTTGAATGTGTCATCAAGGAATGTCTTTAACTTGGTAACCTCTTCAGGGTCATTTCCTATGACTACAATATCATCTACATACACAGCAAGCAACATTATAATGTTGTCTGTCAACTTGTAGAATAGGGAGTAATCATTCTTTGAGTGTTGAAAGCCTAGAGTCCTCAAGGTATCTGATAGCTTTGCATACCACTGTTGAGAGGCTTGTTTGAGGCCATATAAAGATTTTTGTAATTTGCTTACTATGTTGGAAGAAGGTACACTTAACTCAGGTGGAGGCTTTATATATATTTCTTCATCCAAATCCCCATGAAGAAAAGCATTATTGACATTCAACTGATATATAGGCCACTTCTTCTTAGCTGCAGTAGTAAGTAGGCTTCTGATTGTTGTCATCTTTACAACAAGAGAGAAAGTCTCATCAATTCCTTCTTTCTGAATGAAGCCCCTAATAACCAACCTAGCTTTGCATCTTTCTAGGCTACCATTTGCCTTATACTTAATTTTATAAACCCATTTGCAGCTTATGGGTTTCTTCTATGCTGGCAAAGGTGTCAAAATCTAGGTGTTGTTGGCATGTAAGGCATCAAACTTCTTTTGCATTGCTTCTTGCCATTTAGACTTAGATGCTGCCTCCTCATGGGATGAGGGCTCACTATAAAGCCTTAAAGGATGCACTAAGTTGGATGTATTATCACGTATAGAATCACATATAAGGGATGCATTGCAGCATATAGATGTGACAGTATTAGGACAGCATGATGCTTGGTGTGCAACTGGCTGAGAACAAGCATTATTGCAAACATACTCTAACAAATAAGAGGGAGTTTTATGCTCCCTTGTAGACCTCCTTGGAGCTACTGAATTATGAGAAGGTGATGTTTGATGAACTGAATCAACTGGAAATGACGTTGCTTGTTCTTCTCTGATGATATCATTCTGTAGAATGGATGATTGGTTTTGTGTAGGAATGACTTTTGAAACAGCATTATGATAATCACAATCATGTATCTGAGGATCCTTAGAATGTGGAAATATGTTGGAAACATCTGCAAACTGAGAAGAATGAGAGGGGAGTATGTTTTCATGGAATACGACATCTCTTGAGGTGAAGATCTGATTTGTTTCAAGGTTGAGCAGGTTGTAAGCTTTTTGGCCAAAAGGGTACCCTAAAAATACATAGGGTACTGACCTAACTTGAAATTTGTCCCTTCCAGCTTTAAGGGTAGAAGCATAACATACACTCCCAAACACTCTAAGGTGTTCATAATTGGGTTTTTGTCCAAATAATATGTGAAAAGGACTCAAACCTTTAAGAACCTTGGAAGGGAACCTATTTATAAGATAAGTTGCTATTAGAACATATTCATCCCAATATTTGATTGGTAAACCTGAATGAAACAATAAGGCTCTGGAGGTTTCAAGGAGCTGTTTGTGTTTCCTCTGCACAACACCATTCTGCTGTGGACTTGCCACACAACTGGTCTGATGCAGAATGCCTTTGGACAGAAAATAAGGTGTGGCCTCTCTGCTTAATCCCAATTCAAGTGCATTGTCAGACCTGATGGTTTTGACCTTTGTATTGAATTGAGTGTATGCCATTTCTATGAAGGCCCTGATTAAAACCATTGCATTGCTTTTTGTTGCCAACAAATGTGTCCAAGTCATTCTACTATAGTCATCCACTATAGTTATAAAATACCTGCATCCATTGTATGTCTGCATTCTATAGGATCCCCATAAATCAATACGAATAAGCTCAAATACATGTGTAGTGTGAATCTGACTATGGGGAAAAGGAAGTCTATGTTGTCTAGCCTTGGAACAAATCAAGCATTGTTTCATTGAAGTAACATCAGCATAATTAGATAACAACCCCAACTATTGTAATTTTGTAAAAGGTAAGTGACCAAGCCTAGCATGCCATATATCTTCGTTGGTCATACTGGCAATACAAGCTGACTTATAAATGTCTAAAGAAGAAACTTGTAAGCTACTGGTTGAAGCATTTGAGCTTGTGCCAAATCTTGGTTTGAACAAGTAAAGCTCAGCATATATCTGACCAAGAACCTGAAGCCTCCTCAGTGAAGGGGCCTGCATAAGACAATATTGTGGTGTAAAAATGATGTAGCAATTCTGTTGACTAGCAAGTTTGCTTATAGATAATAGGTTATATCTGAAGCTTGGGATGTAAAAAACTCTATGTAAAGTTAAATGATTCTTGAAGGTTACTATCCCAGTATGTGTGACCAGAACACACTTTCCATTTGACAAAGTAACAGAATTAGGCTTGGCAAGAGCTACAAAGCTGTCAAATAAATCCTTGTTGTAACACATGTGGCCGCTAGCTCTAGTATCAATTATCCAAGTACTTTGTCAATCAGAAACACAAGATAACAAATATAGACTTTGTGTATAACCCATGCTATTTATACCTGCCAAGCTTGAAAAAGCTGCTGAACCAGAGTTGTAGCTAGAGTCTTGATTTGGAATAGCAGAATTGTATCCTGCTTTGTGCAGTTGTAGATTCTGAATTAATGCAATCAGTTGTGAAGACTGTTCTGGGGTTATACCTGGGACTGCAGCATTGTTTAGAGGCAAAGTGGTTGGCAGTAAGTGATTCCTTCCTGGCCATCTGTCTGAATGAGTACAGCTATTCTCCTTTGACCCCTATATTTACTGCTTAGTGGGAAACCATGTAGTCTGCAACATTTCTCAATTGAGTACCTTGGCTTCTTGCAATAGTTGCAGAAAAGAATAGATTTCTTCCCTTCATTTCTTTCAAACCTATTGTTTAGGCCTTCAATCCTAGTGTCAGCTCTATCCACTTTTCCTTTGTAATATTGATGTGTCTTGTGTGATTCCACAGCAAGAGAAGCTCAATCCGTAAGAAAATGACCACTGGATCTTATTTCTCTCTGCTTCTCCTCTTGAATTAACATAGAATATACTTGACCAATCGAAGGTAAAGGATTCATCATGAGAATATTGCCCCTGACTAAGTTATAATCATCATTTAAACCCATCAAGAACTGTAACAGTTTCTTATTCTGTTCTCTTTTGAGCAACTTTGCAGTAGAATTGCAGGTACATAAGGGTATTTCATCCAAATCATCTAATTTATCCCATAAACTTTTCACCTTAGTAAAGTAAGTTGCAATATCATTCGTCCCCTGACTCACATTACACATTTTTGTTTGCACTTGATACAGCTTAGCACCATTAGCTTGACCAAACCTTTCCTCAAGTTCAATCCACATTTGTCTAGCAGATTTAGCATACATAATGCTATCGGCAATTATTTTAGTCAGCACATTCAATATCCATGACATAACCATATCATTACATTTGATTCATTTCTTGAAATTGGGAGAATTAGGATTAGGCCTTTGAAGACTACCATCAACAAAGTACAACTTGCTTTTTGTAGATAAGGCTATCATCATTGCTCTCTTCCAAGAACCAAAACTAGTCCCATCAAAAGCAGTGGATACGAGTAACAGACCTAGATGATCTGATGGATGAAGAAGATATGCCTCAGCAAGATCTTCTAGAGTGATCTCAACTATAGTAGTTGTTGCTGCCATTTTGGAATTTGACCAGCTTGCAAAGAATTGGATGAATTTTGTAAAGAGAAACAAAATTGTGGTAGGCAGTGCTAGAGAAAACAAGATCAAGAAAGAAACAAATTCGAAACAAATCTCTGAACTCTTTGTTGTATGTGCTAGAAGAGTGATTTCAAGAAACTACTCAGATAATCAAACAGAAAAAGAATTTCAAGTAAACCTGATCTAGGTGATGAATCAAATCAGACTAATCGAGGGTCCATAGGGTTTAGAGATTCCCCGCTCTGATACCATGTTAGTTTTGCAAATTCCTAATCATGGTAGACAATAGAGAGAGAGAAAGAGGGAGAGAACAAAAACCAATTATGGCCATTACATTTATTAGAATCAACAGCATCAATCAATATGATGTAGCTGCCATGGAGTGTATATATATATATATATATATATATATATATATACATCCATATCTAATAGAAAGCTCAACAGAATACAAGAAAAGGAAACAAGAAAGAAACTATGCTGAGCTGGCTATTTATCAACAACCTCTAACTAACTCTAACAAACTCTAACTAACTCTAACATGTTATGATCTCTCAGTGTTGGTGGGATCATCGACGAGAGGAACAGAAAATTCATTGGTGGAGTAGGTCTAAATTGTGCCAATGAACGGAGGACATAGGCCTGGGCTTTAGGGAGGTAGAGGCATTTAGTGAATATCTTCTGGCTAATTAAAGCACTGTTAGAGACTCCTCAAGGATGATCACTCTCTTGCAGCACAACTTTTGAAGGTCGAATGCTTCCCTGATTGGGGTCTTCTTAAAGCCAAATTAGGGCCTCAACCAAGCTACGTACGTTTGGCGTAGTATTTGGGGTTCTCATGGGGTGATTACCAAAGGCTCGTGTTGGCTAGTTGGCAACCGGCAGTCCCTTCATATACGGAAGGATAGCTGGATCCCTCAACCAAGAGTGTTTAAAGTTATCACTTCTAAGCTGAGTCTGGTTAAAGGCATCCAGGTTAGTTCTTTCATTGATGGCCAATCCATTCATGTGTGTGTCCATGTTTACACACACATAGTGTTATTGGATGAAAATAACATGAAAAATGCAAACTAAATGGCCCTTGGACTACTGAAAATAAATAGCCTCAAAGTTTATAGCATTGGGAAACTCTTTTTGAAAATCGGATTATTTCTATCCAAAATTAGTATGGTAAGTAGATCGAAAAAGTAGCGAGTCAATGAGCAGGCTATTAATGGGTCGACCTGGCATGACCCGTTAATATGCTTTGACGGACCTATCTATTATTGACCTGATCCATTGTTGATCTTATTTTAAACAAACCGATCCATTTTATCTAATGAGTATCCGACCCGTTGCCCACCCCTAATCAAAACATATATTCCAAAAAGTGGTCAAATGTCAATTAATATCAAACCTTATCTTAGATTCCAACGTGATAATAATATGTATAAACTAGTATTATATTCATGCGTTGTATAAGCTTATTGTTAAATTTTTATATTAATTGGGCCTTCATCAAAGAATCATGTATATAAGCTCAAATGAGGTCCTAATCTAAAATTAATTTGTTATAGTAGATTAACTCACAAGTTTATATACATGACTATAAGCTTATATACGTGACTCTTTTTTAAAGGCCCAATTAATATAAAAATTTAACATGATAGTAGAACATTTTGCTCAATCTTAATTTGGCACCGTCCTCATTTGATTAAAAATTGTGTGTACATGTTGAGACTTATTAATAGCCTACATGTGAGGTGGCGTGGGAGTTATAAAAGTGGGATCTGTCCCATGTTGATGAAATTGAAGGGTTTGAGCATGTATATAAGCTTGTGAGTTACTACATCCACAGCTAATTAATTTTGGATTGAAACCCCCTTTGAGCTTATATACATGACGCTTTGTTGAAGATCCAATTAATATAAAAATTTCACACTTATGTATATATATTTTTTAAAAAGAAGTATCAAATATGTAATGGTTTATGGTCTAACAGTTATATTTACCATTTTGATCTATAATTAAAACCTTAATCATGATTTATTTCCTTTCGTTGTTATACATTGTTTCATATCTAGTGACAAATTGACCTGGGCGACAAGATTTGCTGTCCATAGTCAAATTTAAAAGACGCACAAAGCAACAAATTAAAAATGGTTTAAGATAAAAATGGTTTAAGATAATGCGTAAAAACATTCCATTTGATGAAACTAATCATAACAAGACGGGCTGGTTTGTGAGTATGACTGCGTACTATCTATATCATAATAAATATACTCTTTTAATGGGGCAAATTAAATTGGTTAACCAATTCGTGTTAGATTTAATAAATTAGCTGGCTAGGGGTATGCGCCTACATAAAACCCAGCACAGTCTGAGCCTCTATGAGCAAGACATATATTCCAAAAAGTGGGGTCAAATGTCAATTAACATCAAACCTTGTCTTACATTCCAACTTCATAATAATATGTATAAACTGTATGTATATATTTTTAAAAAGTATGTAAATTATGAATATTTAATTAGGTTGAAAATCATAATTTGACTTTATAATTAAACTTATTATGTTTAATTATTATAAAAAATCAAATCTTAAATCTATTCTCCATGTGCCAACTCACCTATAGATAACCCAATCTTAAGCAGAGTGTATAAAAACATATTGAAGTTATAAAAATAGAAAAAAAAACAGTAATACTACAATTGAATTAAGGTAAGAAGATCATTCAATTGACAAGTTATAATACTGTTTAATTGAAGTTTAATGTCAAGTATCAGTATAAAAATTCGTGTTTCAAATGAATTATAGTTATGCAGATAAATGGTCTGATCTCTAGAAATTCACTTGGATTTTAACTTGATTAGCTTTCACCATTATAAATCACGTATGTAATGTGCCAATTTCTTATAGATACGCGGGGGAAAAATTGGCATCCTTGACCTTAGATTAGAACCTTCATCTATAATAGTAGGGTCACACTTACCTAACTCATTAATAGCATGGACAGCCTTCTCTGATGCTTCGTTGTCAATTTGTCACGCATGCACATGGACTTGCCGTAACGCTAAGGCAAACTCTCACCACATAATATAGTGGTAAAGATCTTTGGTACCCTAGACAAGAATTAATATCTATACATGCATGCCTTATAGGGCATATGCCTTCTTACAACCTTTTTCATCTAGGTTTTTTTTTTTTTTTTTTTGGGTTGGGGGGGGCGATAGAGTGCGGAATTTTATTACTGCAATAAGCTTCGTAATTTCTTTAAAGCAAAATAAAAAAATGTTTTTGTATCTATATTTCAATTTAAAGATTTAAATATGTAATTTGAAAATTTGGGTCATAAGCTAGTTAGATTTGCTTTTTTTCATTTGGGGGAGCAGAGGATCGATAATCATATCACCTTATTTAAAAAAATATAAAAATTTGACTCATAAGCTAGTTTTATAGGCTACCTTAACCAAAAATCTATAGAACAGATACTGGATACTGAACCTACCAAAATAGATGCATACACCCATGTCCCACCGCAAACCCTAAACCCAGACATTCATAATGGCAAAATGGATATTTTGATTATACAGCACTTTTAGATTTTGTAGGGTGGCCCTGATGTGAGTCCGCGAAGGTGGACCTGCGCGCACTGTTTTATTTTTGTATCTTCTTTGTACTTTTGTAATTCAAAATTGATGGAATTTGGTTGGAGAATGAGTAGGCCATGGGAGACTATCAGACTAGACTGGGACATGGCTTAACGTGACATGAACTACTCCATCAATCAACAATAACATACAGGAACTCTTTCATGATTAACTTTTGACCAAACATGGATTCATCTAAAAATAGGAGGAAAAAAATCTACATAACGCTTACCCTTGTTCGTACGATAAGTAATTTGTTATTGAATCACTAACTGTCTGCTAATTATCAAACTACCAGTCAGTATCCAAGAACAAAAATTAAATGAGATGCGTATATGAGACAAAGACAAACAATTGTTACCGATTTACATTAGTTATTTGTATTAACTATTTATATTAGTCATTTTAAGAAATAGTGTTTGCTAAAGCTAGCTCTTTCCTATTAACTTTTTGACCCTAAAATCTTTTTTGAAAAGCTAACGTATCAAACATCCAAATTAGCTTTTTGATTAGGTCAAAAAATATAATTAATTTAGATCCAAAACCATCTTCTTTTTTTCTTTAATCAAGAAAACTCTCCAAAATCCTATTAACCAAAAACTCCCATACCCTTATACAATCTAATACCTTTTGCTATGTCATACAATAGAACAATTTATTTAGCAGGATTAGCTGTTTTTTAATGATTGATAATTGGGAAATGCAGACATAGGAAAATAAGTTTTTTTTCTTTTTTTGGATTGTTGGATCTCTACTACAAAAGTTAAGCTATTTTTAGCCCACAAAGAAGCGTATCTTTTTTATTACAGGTTTTCTCCTCACATGAAAATAAGCTTAATAGCCAAGATTAACTATGCAACTATTCACATATTGAATAAGAAGTTTAATATGCGCAACGAACTCATATGGCACTTATTAAAATAAAACAGCCCATAGTTGAAAGGCCCATACTTCCCAAACCACAAAAGAAGAGAACCACTCCAGAAAAAATCCTATGATGGGCATGTTAGAGAAGATCTGTTTAGCAATTGATCAGTAGGACTAAGGCCCTGTTCTTTTCGTGGTTTAATGAATTCAATCCACTTCTTTTTATACCATCCACTCCTTCCCCCCTCTTCCCACCCCTTCCCACACTTAAACAAAAATATCACTCTCTCCCACTCTCACCAACTCTCATCCACTTTCACCCACTTCTACCTATAATTACTATTTGGTATAGTTTGAAAACCCTTATGATTGATATAATTGTACGTCTGAGTAGTCTGATACTAATTATGAAGAATTTTATTCATTTTTCAAATGTCATTGGAATATTTGTAAGTTGTGCCATAAATTGTACATAAAATTATTTATGTTGTACATATTAAAGAAATGGTAATTTTTGTATTTTTTAAATTTTTGCGTTGATAAGCAAATGTTAGTTATTTGTGAGTGGTAGATGTTTTCAGTTTAATTTTTATATGGAACAGATGGTTAGAAATGGTTTTTCGTTGACTCCGAAATTTTCGTTATACACCAACACGTGGATTGTTGTTGTAGTATATGTAACACATTATTTTCCAGCCATCATAAATCATGACACAAAATACAGATGTTTTTATTTGGTGTTCGTGATAGAACTAACGTATGTTATAAATATTAACGGTTGTAAAAGTAATGGTAATCGTTTACGTTGTGAGATGAACATTTATTGTTGGCGATAGAAAGTGAAGCAATAATTTCACTAATTTTATATGAAACCGAATATTCATTAGACAGATATATAACACATGTCATGTTCTTATTGGATTTGTGGAGTACAGTTAATATAATAAGATTGTGTTCTGATAATATTTTTGGTGATATCTGATTTCGAATTTCAAACTAATTTCATCGGTATCGTTAACGTAATTAAAATTGAGGAATAGTAACGTCCAATTTCAGTCAGACAGTGTAAAAATGTCATGAAATGTGAATAATTAATTTGCACACAAAAAATAAAAATTGTCTATGTAATTTTCAGTTCAACAATCAATTAATCGTAACCCAATTAACCAAAGTAAACCATATTTGCGCAACGTACAGTACGATATTTAACTTTAAATTTCGGTGAAAATTAACAAATTTCGAAAATATACAACAAAAATTAACATCTGCAACTGATTCAACTCATTTACAAAACTTTAAATTTTTTGGGGGCAACAACGACCATCAAATAATATTTTGTAACCGGCTCAACACATAAAGAAATTTTTTTCTATTCAAAATTTAATTTTAATATCGTTACTTACTATCATAAATAAAAAAACTATATTAAAATACAAAAATATATAACTTAAACTAACTCCCCAACTTCATTCAACTCCTTTCAACTCCTACCCATTCTCATCCACTCCTTTCCCTCCTTTCCTACACTTTAAAAAAATACCACTCTTACCAACTCTCACTCACTCCTTCTCCCCCTTTCCCACACTCACCCATCCCATACCCATCATTTCCCACTGAAAAGAACAGGGCCTGAGTAATGGTGGAATACAACCAAACAAGACTAGTTAAAAGTGAAGAACCACAATTATATACTTTTCTTTAGATTTCATAATCCTATGAGTAATTAAAAGTTAAGAATGAAACAGAGCTTAGTATGACTTATACTGACCCCATATTCAGGCAATGTATATTCTACTTTTGGGAGTACATATTTCTAAAAGTCATATGAAAATATTTATTATATACATATATATGTATTTGTTATATAGAAAATTTTTAATACAAATATAGGAACACTTATGTGATCTGTGAGGGTTTGTTAAATTTGAGCATAATAAAAGAAGAGTAAACAATAAGGATTGTGAATGTTCATCCCTTGCGTTCTTGTATTGTTTACATTGCTGTAGATTAGCTTGGAAATTCTAAACCTTTCACGTTTCAACTAAATGTTTCAATTAAAAAAAAAGAAAAAAGAAAGGTTTCCAGCTAGGAGGATGGACGTTCTCTCTTATGAAAGACTTATAAACTCCAAATAAGGGATGTATTTTCTGTAAGACTATTACACTGTGAATTTAACTGTAAGACATAAAACGACACAATCTATCTTATATTATTTCAAATTACTCATGACAAAGTTCCATATGAGTTCGAGCTATTAGATTTTTCCCAATAAAACAAATACCCAAAAGTAAATCAGGGTTTAATGACAAGAAGTGGTCGTAATACATATATAAAAGAGTGAAAATAATGATAAGAGTTAATAGTAGGCGGTAATGAGCGAGAAAGAAAAAGGACATAGATAATATGATAGCAGGGAAACGAACATATACTAAGTAAATTCTTATTTAAAAATTTTCAGCAGAAATGATTCAAACAAATTGTGAGGAATTCTGGATTCAAGATTGGGTCCAATTAAACCAATATGGACGGTAGGCCCAAAATTCCTGCGTCCTACTCAATCCATCATGCGGCCGTTACAACTGGGAATACCCCTTTTGCACCATTTTTTCCATTTAGCGCTCCCAGTTTTTTTGTCCCATTCAAAATAAAATCGGGCATAGTTATAGATTTTTGACTGAGTTTTAAATTCGGATATAAAATTTAATCTATATGTTGATCGAAATTACGCTCTACATTTTTATCCAATTCAAAAAGATTGAATATCAGACAAAATATTTCATCTAAATTTTGGATATTATAGGATTGTTGCAACAACTACTGCAATTGATGAGCTCAAAAGCCAAAGCATCTATCACACTTGTAGCAGTATATGCTCCCAAAAGACACATCAGTAAAAATATATTAAAATAGTCTATGTAACAAATAGACATAGAAAAAAAATCCGTCGAATCAACTTGCATAAAATATTTATGAATTAGTCTTTTTTTAAATAATAATTATAAATTAGTAATAAAAAGCTACATTACGACTGCATCAAATCCCTGCTTTCGTTTGCATCAAATCAAAAAGAAAAATGGAAAGAGGAATTTACCAAGCTAAGAAAGTCTCAAGCATAACACTCTAGGATAGTTGATTTAACTCCAAATCTTAATTGAATACTGTGTGTCATCCCAGTCCAAAATAGACAACTCCTATGTATTATCTTAGTCCCCTGACAATGAGTTACCATAAGACTTATCTAGGTGTAAACATCAAGGCCTAACTCTTGCCGGTTACAAGTTTCGGCTTTAAAACACTATGACCTCTTTGGCCCATATTGGACATACATGCTGTAGCTTTGTGTATGGATGTGTGCCTAAACATACACCAAAAAGCAAACAGAGATATATCTTCTTAATTTTTTTATAAATGTTGGAATCTTTCCTGCTAGCACAACGTTTTTAATCAAGAACCCTAATTAATCCTTGTCTTTAGTCAAGGAAAATATGAAAATATAATTAATTAGGTTAAAATAGTTAGTAAGGCACTATCATAAGGCAATATAAAACCAAACACGTATTTCAGTATCAGTATAAGGTAATATGCATCATAGTTAGAAAATTGAAAACAAGCATTATATCCTCCTAAATAAAAGATATCGTATAGAATAAGATGGAACACATAGCTTAAGCTTTAAAAATGTTATTAGATACAAAATCAATATAATACTAATAATATTGTTATAACTTGACTAGTTAGTGGTATTGATCTAATTAAGAAACCAAAGGATCAAAATGACTAAGACAATTTTGAATGTCGATTCTCTAATTAGTAATATTGATCTAATTAGTAATAATCTAAACTTGATAATGATGCATGATGGGAGGTCACCTTAACAAATTAGAGATAAAAACCAATTGAACAATGTGTTAGTACATCTAGAAAAGGCCCCATTCGGACTTAGTGGCAGGAGGGCCCCTCTTGGGTCTAAGTTTAAATCATTACAATTGAATGTATATATATCCATTAATTTTGTGGGATTCTCATTGCAAATCTAACTTTCTTATATATATACTTTTTGAGGTTTGATACATAGATTGATAGGTATCGCTGTTTAGTTGGTGGCGCCGATTTAGATGATCCTTTGCCCCTTTATATGTTCTATTATTCCCCCATTAAGTTTTGGGGTTATCTACTTGTTGCATGTCTACATAAATTGAATCGACGTTTTCAAGGAGAAGAAAAACTAGTGACCTTTTCTACATGATGATTTTATTCTTCTAAATTTGGTTTCTTATCTATGGGTGAGGTTCCCCACCTTAATTCCTCGATACAAAAATACTTTAAAATAGTAGGAATGATTTTCTTATGAGTGATATTCCTCATTTAATTTCGATTCAATTTCGTAATTACAATATAAAAGCAGTTTGTTTGTGTCATATAAGATATTATGAGAGTAATTGGTATAACATTATGATTGCTTATTGACACAACATTAACACCTCAAAGTACATTAAAATCATTGTGATATAAAGATCTCACACAAGATGAACTAATTAGTTTTGACTTTGTATCTTGCTCTGATAAATAATCTCTACTTTTATAGAGTGAATTCTTGTTCATAGAGGACTAGTAAATTAAGGTAGTAATATAATCTAAATGCAAGAGATAACCGAGGGCAACAAGAAACCTAACATTATAAAAAAAAAAAAAATGTTTAAGATTTATACTTCAGACATCCAAATTAAAATTTAAAAATTAATCGATTTGTACAAATGAAAACTTTTCGACAATAACTATAATATTTTAATTGTTGAGATTAAAAAAAAAATTATCTGTATTAATATGTCTAAATATGTAAAGTGACTTGAAAAATAAGTACTCCTTATCAAAACACTTCCAAACTTTCTCATAATATCTATGGCATGACACGTGTAGGTGGGATAAATGGAATTATAGGTGGCATTTTCAGGAGCAAACTTTGACTGAATCACGATAATTAGGAGCTGGTTTAGCTAATCGCTAGGGAGAAGTCACAGTCAAGTCGTAATGCAAGGGTGATTAGGCCAATTATATTCTAGTAAAGTGAGATCATCATTAACTAACCTCAATTAACTTTCTAAACCGTACTATATACATGCATTTGACGGTCCATTTCAGTTGGAAAAAATTGTTTTCAAAAGCAAAATTATTCCTTGTCCCTCTTGAGTATAGTTGAAAAATTGCTTCAGCTGATGTCCTAAACTCTGATTATTTATAATTATTTCTTAAAATAATGGATGAATCCATTAATTGAAAGCATATGACATTTATTATAGATATTATAATCAAACAAATTCATAGCTAAAATATGGAAAAAAAAATTTGATCAAGAAAACTGAGTAAAATATTTTTGTACCCTCATTTCTAATTACTCACTCATTCGTAATACGATCTCTGACAAGAGGATCCATAAAATTTGTATGGCCTTCCCATAGGAAGCATTTACCTATTACCATAGTAAAATTTTGCAGAATTGATGTCCATTGCAAACCTATATTGCAATCAATTAATAATTCAATCACAAACCATCAAAACAACATGAAATTTAGTTGATAAAAATGCTCTAAAGTCGAGAGATAATACCACTTATAAGAAAAGAGTACAGAAAAACTATCACAAGTGCAGAGAAAATATTCGTTGAAAGTAAAAGTACTGCAAAGAGTAAAAGAAAGTTTAGGATCGTAAGAAAAGAGAGTAGACTAGGGTATTCTAGAGAGAAAAGAAGAGGAGAAATGACTAAGATTTTTTAATTATTCATAATTAATTATATATGCTTTTTAGGCAATTTCTGTCAATATTTTTTTTCTTCTTTGGCCCCTAACAGTGCCATGCTTCCAATAATGACAGCCACCCTTGAGGGTCTGTATCTAATTAAGTGGGAAGATTCTATCATAATGACTACACTAATCCTTTTTTTTTTCTTTCCTACTATATTTAATTATTTATTTCTGATTAATTGCATCTTCGATTTTCCTTTTTCTTTCTATTTCTATCCCGTTTGATCAGGAAAGCAAATGACTTGGATAGGAGAGATCAACAATCTAGAAGCCGACCAGAGGCATTTAAATTCCAAAATCTTGAAGTACTTTCTTAGTCTTTTTTAACAAGTTATTATTAGTCTATAGAAAGAGATATAACTCTCCTTTTTTTTTTTTTGGTTGATACAACTCAAATATGAAACCTTAATTAAGAAAAACAAGTATCAGACCACTTGAATCAACATATTCAATGAAGTTAAAGTACATTGAAGTGAAAAAGATTGAACTAGGACAGGCACGTCTTATTTTTTGGTAATAAATGAGAAAGCACAAAAGAAATGGAGAATTTTTACATTGATATCGTGGGAAAAAATTTAACTTGGCTAAAAGTTTTAAGTAATTCATAGGTAAATCACCTTTGAGTATTTTCCACTCCCAAATTGGCTATATAACCTTACTACTGCAAATAATTCGGAGTATTATATATTAATATATCTAAAAACAAACATTATTTAATTTCCTTGTAATTAATTTGGCTTTAGTGCATATATGAGAGG
Organism: Carnegiea gigantea; assembly: GCA_029747015.1. Classification (NCBI taxonomy): domain Eukaryota; kingdom Viridiplantae; phylum Streptophyta; class Magnoliopsida; order Caryophyllales; family Cactaceae; genus Carnegiea; species Carnegiea gigantea. The sequence continues at coordinate 296,785 of JAKOGI010000534.1, read as the reverse complement.
GAAAATCTTGTTCAAAATATTAATATTATAAAGTTACAAGTGACCGTTACTAGGGATGTCAACTGATTGAATTCGGATCGGCTATTGGAACATCCGAATCCGCATCCGACTATATTCGAATTCGAAAATCCAATCCGACGGATCAAAGGAGAACCTCCGGATCCGATCCGAGTCGGATCGGATTGGAGTCGGACTTAATTCAATCCGAAATAATTCCTTTCACCACACAATAATTTTATATAAAATTTTCTATATTTTACACACTTGTCGATGTGATGATCTGTGGTCGTATATCTTATTAACCGAATTTTGATCATTTAAGCCAGACAAAGAATAAAAGAAGGAACATATTTCAAACTCAATAAAACAACAATATGTTCCAACAATTACAACTCTTAATAACAATGAGATACATTTGAAATATCACAAATAACATGTCCAACTCATAAAAAGAAAAAAAATTAAGAGTACAAATCCTTCGCTTGTCTTCATTTAGCCCTTCTTCTCCATTGGTCTCCGAGTAGGGGTGTATATATATATATATATATATATATATATATATTATATATATAATTAAAAGAAAAACAATTACGAGTACAAATCTTTCGCTTGTCTTCATTTAGCCTTCTTCCCTATTGGTCTTCCACTAGGGGTGTATATATATGTGTGTGTGTGTGTGTGCGTATTATATATACACACAATATATATATAGCATACCATACATACATACATACATATATATACTATATATATATATATATATATATATAACTATATATATATATATATATATAATATATGTATATACATGATACTATATATCAATATATTATATATATATATATCACATTATATACACACACATATTCACCACACCCATAAAATATATATATATATATATATAATATATATATATATATATATAATATATATATATGATCTATATATTATGTATATAATATATATATATATAATATACACACACACACACATATATACTATGTATGTATGTATGTATGTATGTATGATGTGTGTGTGTGTGTGTGTATATATATATATATACTAACCACACACACACACACACACACTACATACATACATACATACCTACTATATTATATATGTGTGTGTGTGTATGTGTAATGTGTTGCGTGTCTCATATAAAGATATATATTATATCATCTTTATATATTATAGTATATATATCATATATATATAATATATATATATATATATACATATATATATATATATACTATATATAATATACTATATATATATACATTATATATAATATATAATATATATATATATTATATATATATATAGTATATGTATATATATATCATAATAGAGAGAGAGAGAGACTATGTTGTGTGTGTGTATGTATGTGTGTGTATATATATATATATATATATATATATATATATATACATATTACTATATATAGATATGTGTGTGTGGTGTGTGGTGTGTGGTGTGTGTGTGTGTGTGTGTGTATATATGTATATACGTACACACATATATATATATATACACCACACTACAGATTATATATATATATAATATATATATATATATATATTATATATATATTATATATATACTATATATCTATATATATATAATATTATATATATATATATATATATATATATATATATATATATATATATATATGACATATTGGTAGTGTGTGTATATCTGTATGTGTGTGATATATGTATGTATTTGTGCATTATGTGTGTGTGTGTGTGTGTGTGTGTGTGTGTGTGTGTGTGTTTGTGTGTGTGTGAAACCCCGGATATTTATTTCAGGATAAGTGATACTTAACATGGACCGACTTAGGCCTTAGGACTTAAATCAATCCAAGTAAACGCAAAATGTTTTTTTGGCCTTATATTTTACCCGTTTTACTTCGGGATGGAAGAATGTCCAATTTGTGTTTTGTTTTTCTTTTTTTAAAAAAATATATATTTTGAATAACTCCTCAGTTTTGTTTTTCTAGGGGAAAAAAAAGAGAGAGAAGAGTTGTCTTTGAATAACCCTTTTTCCCCCCCAAAACACCTAACCCTAGTCCCCCACGCCCTTTATGTTGTGAGTAGCCCCCCCCCCCACATATTCTCTCTCTCTTCCCCTTTCTGTTGTGAGTAGCCCCCCAATGCCACCCAGTCCTCCTCCTCTCTCGTGGTGAGTAATAGACACACCATACACACTCATGCAAAGCTCTAACTTCATGCATCATTTGTCCTTCAAGATTGAAACCTCCTTTTTATTTGCTTTATAAATTTTGGATTCAAGGATTCAAACCACTAATTTTTGTTGTGGGTGTACAAAATTTTAGATTTGAATTCCATAGGGGGTGATGTTTCAAGACACTCCTTTGAGGAACCACATCAAGGTAAGTGCATAGCGGTGTTTTACGATTCTCTCATTTAAATTTTATGTTTTTCCTCAACTTGGATGGCTTGGGAGGGGAAATACATAATCACTAGGGTGTACATTCAGAGTCATGAGGGTCGCATGGTGAAATTAGGGTTCAAAGATCACATCTTGGTGGGGAGAATCGAAAGAGCACACCACTAATCTAGATCAGAATGTGGACGTGACTTTGAAAATTTAGCCCCTTGTTGTACTTTCGTAAAAATCATGAATTTTTAGGGTGGAATGGCCAGAATGTCTCCTGCGCTACTTCTTTTGAATCAGGGGAATCAGATGTGAATTGAGCAAGTTATGGTCGTTTTACTGGAGGCTGTCCAAGCAAGGGTGGTCAGGGACAATTTGTACGTTTTAGGGTTCTTGACTTAGTAAACGAAGGAATTTGAGGAAACTCCAAACATAATGTTGTAGAGGAAGCACTGAACTTTCTGGTAATGGCGGAATCGCTAAATTTCAACGTCGGGAACTCGAGTTATGGTCGCTGGAAGTCGAGTATGTATTTTGACCTGCACTGGAAATAAAAGGGATCATGAAATTGATTCCCTAAGACGGTCTAAAAATCGTGGAAAACTTATTCTAAGCAAGGAACGGAATAAAAATATGTCTCACATCGATTAAAGGCTGAGAACAAATATTTTCTTGGTCCAAGTGCGGACCAATAGGCCTACGCTAGGGGTACCAAGCCCATAATTTGCACGGATTCTAGATAACAATTATGCCCTAACCCTTCCCTGAAATCGTTTGAAAAATGTGTATGATGAACATGATAAGAGCTGCCTTTTTAATGTTTGTTTTATATGTAATTATGGATTGTACTGATTAAACATTAAATAAAATAATTGTATAGCTTGGGTCGAGTCATCTTGCTACGTCAGGGAACATGGGCATTGAGCTGATGGTGTTGTAAAGGTAGACATGTATACATTGTGGAAAGTTATTTCGCGGGGTGTGATTTATGAGCATGCATATAGTATATAGGATGTTTGACTACATTTGGTGTTGATATTTGGGGAATTTTTTTCAAGTGAATGTGAGATAAAAATATTTTGTGTGACATGTGTCGAAGTGTTATGCTAAGGCAGTGAGTGAATGGGTTACTGGACTGATTGTGTTGCGAAAATAATGTGGATTTGTTTTGGGACTAGAATGGGTTGGATTGGGATGGGTATGTTGGTTAAAGATTAAGGTTAACTTTGAATGTGTAAGTAACTGGCTAAATGGGTAAGATTGGAAGGTTATGGTTAGCGGTAACCGTCCAAATTGATGGTAGGCCATGATATGTTTAGCAGTAACCGTCCAAGCTAACGGTAGGCCATGATATGGTTAGCGGTAACCCTCTATGTTGACGGTAGGCCATGATGTGGTTATTGGTAACCGTCCGAATTGACGGTAGGCCATGATATGGTTATCGATAATCGTCTATATTAACGGTAGGCCAGACCATGGTTAACCGGCTGCGTTAAATCCAAGCGCAGGCCATGAGACCCAGTGGGGTCGCTCACCCTTAAGAACCTTAAAGTTATAAAAGGGATTTGGTATGGATGTCTGCATCACGAAGAATAGATAAGTGTGGTCTATTGCATCAACTGAGGACGAACAAGTGTGGCTTGGTTGTCTTCCCTACCCTAAAAATATTTTAAAAATGAATTTGTATGCGTACTTTGACTGTTAGGGTGATTGTTATTGACTTTATCTCATTCTTGTAAAATGTTTTGTTTTTATGTGAAGTGCATGAGCATGGGGATGGGCGTTCAAATTAATGCGAGGCTGCAAAATAAAATTTAGTAGAGTTCATTTGATTTATATTTGGACTTGTGTAAGAATTATTATTCAAATTGGGCTTTGTTATATTGTTGAAAGACTCATACTGATGTTATGAACTGAGGAGATAGTTGCATTAAAGCTTATTTGATACTAAGTCTGGTGTTTCTAAGAAGGAAATACGGCGGTAACACCCCACTTAGGTTTTCTACTGCCACATAGATTAATAATGGTAATAAAGAAAAGAATTAGAAATTCGGGGTGTTACAAAGTGGTATCATAGCTCAGGTTGACTGACTTGAAAACTCGTCTAAAAGATTGTAATCGGCAATAAGAATTAAAAATTAAAATTTGTAGGCCTAAGAACTACTCGGAGAGTGAGTGTAGTAAGGCGCAGGGGTTGCATACGTGTGCATATAATATTAAATAAATGTATGTTATTGTGTGGATACATGTTTTATGTGTAGTCACTCTGTATAGGGATGGAAGGTACCCAGCACTGTCAGTGTGTGAGGGGCAATTGCCTACTTGAGTAGTTTGCTAGGAGGCCAGGTCTGACTATGTGAGAGCATGTCTGACAGGTAGGGAGGACGATAACTAAGTATGTGGATATTGTACCCAATAGCTGCCTGAGGTTCGAGGAGAACTAAACATTCCTCCTTCTTTTAACCCTTAAAGGAGACCCAAGGTGGTGGTACAGGGTCGACGAGTTGCACCCCAGGGCTCGGGAGGTTCGCCTGTGGGGAAGGTATTGTTGTTGTGACTGCCAACCCATGGGAATGAGTGTGACCGAGTTGGTGAATTACTTAAGAGAGAAGGGCCCCTATGACCCACCCCTCTTCACCTACTACTAGCCAGGGGGATACCCCGCCCCCTAAAGATGAGACATTTGAGGAGGAACCCATTGAGGGTGAGGAAGAACATACGGAACAGGAGGACCCTGAGAAAAATCCTAGCAAAAATGAGGAAGAATCGGTAGGAACGGAAGACCCAGAGGAGAACCCCGAGGAGGAACCTGTAGAGGATGAGGATCCCGACGAGAACTCAATGGAGGAAGAAAACTCTAAGAAAGAGCCTCTGGAGGATGAGGAACCCCTAGAAGGCGAGGACCCAGGAGAGGAACAGCTGATAGAGGCAGATTTAGAGGAAGACCTAATCAAGGAGCAACTCAAGCTTGAGGTTACCCGTTGGAAGTAGGGCAGATGTGGATAAATATGTCAGGGGTACTTGCCCAATGGACGCCTTTGACTAGTAGAAGCTAGTGACTGATAAAGAATTTTGCTTTCTAGAACTGTGTTGTTTAGTTACTTTTCTGTTCTTTTGTTAAGCCACTATAGGCTAATAGTGTTATTCAGAATTTCTGTAACGAAAAGTATTAGTATGAAATGATTATGGTTTAATGCAATTGAATCTTTTTGAGTTACCTAGATGCCAATGTTCATTGTTTGTGAATGATATGAACTATGTGAATGTGTTGCCGATATGATGTATATGAAGCATGTGAAGAAGTGGTTGCACCATGTGAATGTGACAAGTGTATATGACTGAAAAATCTGTGTTAAACTTAGCATGATACAGTAGCACATGATGTCTTACTGAACCGTAGTAGTGTGTGTGTCGTGAACTATTAGGAGAGAAACTAAACTCGACTTACTTTCCAAGTAGGATGGCGGGAAACAACGATGAGTCTCAGACTGGACCCCACCCCGTTGCAAGGACCCCCGTGAACCCGAAGATTCGTATGTCTAGCTTCAGGGAACAGCTAGAAGCCCTCCGCCCCAAGAATGGGAATGGGTCCCACAGTCAAGTGGATGAAACCAACCCACCTATTAGAGCCGAACTTACCAATCTCCTACTGCTGGAGCTGCTGCAGAAACAAGGGGAACAGTTGCAACGCCAGAAGGAACACCTGCAGAAGCTAAAGGAGGTCAAGGAAAAGAGGATCACGGTGGACAACTCCTACCTATTTAAGATGTTTGCGAGCCACAATCCACCGATCTACGATGACACCCCCGACCCCAAGGCCTTTGAGGATTGGATTCGCGGCATGGAGAAATTGTTTAATGCTCTCCCGTACCCTGAGGAGTGGAAGGTAGGCTTTGCTGTGTTTTAACTCAAGGACAAGGCCGATCTATGGTGGGCCACTGTGCGAGAGAGGCAGCACGAGTCGGGATTCGACTGGAGGAGGTTCAAAGAGCTGAGTAAGGACCATTTCTATCCTGTATCCCTCCAGAAGGCAAAGGAGAACGAAATTATGCAGCTGCAGCAAAGGGGAATGAGTGCGCTAGAGTATGCCTCTAAGTTTATGGAACTTTCTCGTTTCACCCCAGCCTTAGTAGTTGATGAGAGGCTGAAGATGAACCGTTTTGAGGCCGGACTCAACCCCAATATCAAGGAGAGGATGCTAATACGTCAGTATACCTCCTACGTGGATCTGTATAACACTGCCGTGAATGTGGAGAGGGCGATGAAGGAAAGGAATGACTACTTCAATGAGCAGCACGGAATCAAGAGAAAGGAGAACCAGTGAAGGAATTTCCATTCTCAAGAGCTGTACGAGAGGTCTCCCGGGAACTACTATTCCAATAACAATGTATGTGGAGGCCAGCACTGCAACCATCAGCCCAAAGTGACCTGCAATGCTTGTGGAAAGTCGAGACATTACGCCTGGGAATGTCGCTGGCTTAAGAGGTGCTACCGCTGCGGTAGCCCCCAACATTGAATACGTGATTGCCCACATCCCCCACCTCGTGCTGACCAGAGTTATAGGGGACAGGGACAGTAGCCCCAGCAGCACTACCAAGATAGGGGTGGGCAGGCGGCCAACCCAGGTCGTTAGGACCCAGCATCCTAGCAGAACCAGGCTAGGTCCCCCAACCAACCACCGCGAAACACTGAGGGTAGAGTTTACGTGATGCACAAGGAAGAAGCGGAGGATGCTCCGAACGTCGTGACTAGTATATTCTCTATTCATTATCATGGGTTTGTGGTATGGTCATAAATTATTAAAATTTCGAGGACAAAAGCCCCTTAAGGGGGTAGTATGTAAAACCCCGGAAATTCATTTTTAAAACTATGTTGTTGGCGTACACTATTGAAGTTTCGGGGACGAAATAAGAGGGTAGTATGTGAAACCCCGGAAATTTATTTTGAGATGAGTGATACTTAACATAGACCGACCTGGGCCTTAGGAGTTAAATCAATCCAAGTCAATGCAATGACTTTTTTTAATATGATATTTTACTCGTTTTACTTCGAGAAGGAAGAAGGTCTAATTTGTGTTTTGTTTTCCTTTTTTTAGAAAAATGTATATTTTGAATAACTCCTCCTTAGTGTTGTTTTTCTAGGGGGGAAAAAAGAGAGAAGAGTTATTTTTGAATAACGTTTTTTCGCTCCCAAAACACCTAACCCTAGTCCCCCTCCTCCGTTTCTTTTATGAGTAGCCGTAACCCCACATATTCTCTCTCTCTCTCTCTCTCTCTTCTCCCCCCCCCACCATGCGCCACCCCACCAGCCAGCCACTGCCGGCACCCCCGTCATGTGAATGCCGCCCACTCCTCCTCTCTCATGGTCAGTAATAGATACACTATACACACTCATGCAAAGCCCTAACATCATGCATCGTTTTGTCCTTCAAGATTGAAACCTCCTTTTTGTTTTCTTTATAAATTTTGGATTCAAGGATTCAAACCACTGATTTTTGTTGTGGGTTTACAAAATTTTAGATTTGAATTCTATAGGGGGTGATGTTTCAAGACGCTCCTTTGAGGAACCACATCAAGGTGAGTGCATAGTGGTGTTTTACAATTCTCTCATTGAAATTTTATATTTTTCCTTGACTTGGATGGCTTGGGAGGGGAAATATATAATCGCTAGGGTGTACATTCAGAGTCATGAGGGTCGTATGGTGAAATTAGGGTTTAAAGATCACATCTTGGTTGGGAGAATCGAAAGAGCACACCACTGATCTAGATCAGAATGTGGACATCACTTTGAAAATTTACCCCGTTGTTGTACTTTCCTAAAAATCATGAAATTTTTAGAGTGGAAAGGCCATAATGTCTCCTATGCTACTCCTTTTGAATTAGGGAATCAGACGTGAATTGAGCAAGTTATGATCGTTTTACTAGAGGTTGTCCAAGCAAGGGCGGTTAGGGACAGTTTGTACGTTTTAGGGTTCTTGACTTAGTAAACAAAGGAATTTGAGGAAACTCCAAACATAATATTGTAGAGGAAGCATTGAACTTTCTGGTAATGGTAGAATCGCTAAATTTCAACGTCAGGAACTCGAGTTATGGTTGCTGGAAGTCGAGTCTATTTTTTGACCTATACTGGAAATAAAAGGAATCATGAAATTAATTCCCTAAGACGGTCTAAAAATCATGGAAAACTTATTCTAAGCGGGGAACGGACTAAAAATATGTCTCGCGTTAATTAAAGGTTGAGAGTAAATATTTTCTTGGTCCAGGTACAGACCAGTAGGCCTATGCTTGGGAAACCGAGTCCGTAATTTGTACGGATTTCAGGTAATGATCATACCCTAACCGTTCCCCGAAGTCGTTTGAACAATGTGTGTGATGCACATGATAAGGGCTGCCTTTTTAATGTTTGTTTTATGTGTAATTATGGATTGTACTTATTGAACGTTGAATGAAATAATTGTGTGGCTTGGGTCAAGTCATCTTGCTACGTCAAGGAACGTGGGCATTGAGCTGATTGTGTCGTACAGATAGACATATATACATTGTGGAAAGTTATGTCACGGGGTATGATTTATGAGCATGCATATAGTATATTGGCTGTTTGAATGTATTTGGTGTTGATGTTTGGGGAATTTTTCCAAGTGAATGTGAGATAAAAATATTTTGTGTGACATGTGTCGAAGTGTTATGCTAAGTCAGTAAGTGCATAGGGTTATTGGACTAATTGTGTTGCGAAAATAATGCGGATTTGTTTTGGGACTAGAATGGATTGGATTGGGATAGATATATTGGTTAAAGATTAAGGTTAATTTTGAATGTGTAAGTAACTGGCTAAATGGGTGAGACTGGAAGGTTATGGTTAGCGGTAACCATCCAAGCTGACGGTAGGTCATGATATGTTTAGCGGTAATCATCCAAGCTGACGGTAGGCCATGATATGGTTTGCAGTAATCATTCGAATTGACGGTAGGCCATGATGTGATTATTGGTAACCGTCCGAATTGACAGCAGGCTATGATCTGGTTATCAGTAACTGTTTATATCGACGGTAGGCACTACTAAAAAATCTGATTACGGTATTTCCGACCGAAAAAGTAACTTTTTCCGTCAGAAAAATAATATTCCAATGGAATATCCGACCGAAAGGGGCAATCGGAATAAAGCGGATCGGGAACATGTTCCGACCGAATATACCATTCCGTCGGCACTGTTCCGACGGAAAAAGGATGCCGTCGGAATTGGGCTCCGACGGAAAAGCTTGCGTCCGATGGCGGAAAGGTTCGTCGGCTCCATCTGCCTCATTTTTAAAAAAAAAATCCGAAAAATTTAAAGTTCTGTCGGAATTCCATCGGAAATCCGTCGCCCATAGTGGAAAAACCCGTCGGAATTTAAAAAAAAAATTTTTTTTAAAATGGGCACCTTGAGCCAGCTCAAAACTACAATTTACACAAAACTACAATACGTCACAATATTTCACCCTCCGACATTTTCTATATACTAACATTCTAATTTTTCTAACTATTCACTATTAACTGTAACCATCATAAATTTTACGAGTTAGCAACACTAAACATCTATTTTCAATGTGAAATTCTATAAACTTACAAATTCAAAACTCCAAAAAATAAGTTCCAAAAAATAACATTCAATTAAATTTTTACATCATCTACACAATTGCTAATAATACTTAATAATTACTTTTACATTCACATCAACATAACTACATTTAAAATCCAAAATCTACCAATTACTCAATAAAATTTCTACAACCAACACAAATTATCATATAATTGTTAAATTGTAACTTCAATTTCTCAATTTCATCAAAATATCTACTACAAACTAAACAAACAACACTTACATAGTAAACTTTCGTATTCACATCAACACAACCAAATTCAAAACCCAAAATCTACAAATAACTCAATAAAATTTCAACAACCAACACAAATTATCATAATTGTTAAATTCTAACTCAAATTTGTCAAATTCATCCAAAAATTTACTACAAATTAAACAAACCACTTACTTGAAATTACAAGAGAAAATTGGTGATGGAATTGGGTGGGTTGGCCAACGACAAAATGGACGGCGGCGGTGGCAGCACCGGCGGCCGGCGGCAAACTCACGGCTCCGACATCCGCGGCGCCCCCTCTCTCTAAGTCGTGCTCTCCCACTCTCTGTATTTCGCCATCCGAAATGAAGAAGGACTCGGGCCGGGGGTTTAAAACTTTGGCCGACGGAATATTCCGTCGGATATTCTGTCGGACAGTAACTTCCGACGGAGCGTCCGATGGAATATTCCGTCGGACAAAGTATATTTTTTAAAAAAAAAATTTGTCAATTTTTGCTGAGATATGGTCAATGCTGACCAGAGTTCCGACAAACGTTCCGTCGGAGATTCTAACGGAATATATGTCCGTCGGAACATCTGCCGCCTTGGTTTACTTTTCCCGTCTTTCCGTCACCGTGCCCGCCGGGCTTTGCGACGGTCTTTTTTTTGATCGGCATTTTCCGTCGGAAAAAATAAAATTTTTAGTAGTGAGGCCAGGCTATAGTTAAGCGGTTGCGTTAAACCCAAGCACAGGCCATGAGACTCGGTGGGGTCACTCACCCTTAAGAACCTGAAAGTTATAAAAGGGATTTGGTATGGATGTGTGCAACACTAAGAATAGATAAGTGTGGTCTGTTGCATCAACTGAGGACGAATAAGTGTGGCCTGATTGTCTTCCCTACCCTAAAAATGTTTTAAAAATGAATTTGTGTGCGTACTTTTGACTGTTATGGGTGATTGTTATTAAGTTTATCTCATTCTTATAAAATGTTTTGTTTTCAGGTGAAGTGCATGAGCATAAGGATGAGAGTTCAAATTAATGCGAGGCTGCGAAATAAAATTTAGTAGAGTTCATTTGGTTTATATTTGGACTTGTGTAAGAATTGTGATTCAAATTCGGCTTTGTTATATTATTGAAAGACTTATACTGATGTTATGAACTGAGGAGATAGTTGCATTAAAGCTTATTTGATACTAAGCTTGGTATTTCGAAGAAGGAAATATGGCGGTAACACCCCACTTAGGTTTTCTGCTGCCACGTAGATTAATAATGGTAATAAAGAAAGGAATTAGAAATTCGTGGTGTTACTATATATGTACACACACACACAATATATATATATATATATATAGATATATATATTATATATATGTATGTTGTATGTATGTATGTATATGTATGTATGTATGTATTGTATGTATATATATATATATATATATATATTATATATATATATATATAATATATATATATATATATATATATATATATATATATATATATGAGATTTTCATGAAAATTAAGTGTGGCAATATAATTTTTAACGTATCACTGATCCATGTATTATTGTCTCTTTATCTCATCATGTCTATTCCATTTGCATCATCATCACAACCGTAATAATATCACCATATATTACCGAATTAGGCCCTCATTAATATCTTTCGATGACACATTTGGTTTGCTAAAAGTGAAGATTGATGGCTTTATTATAAAGTTTTGCAGAAAATGAATGCTCATTAAAACATAATACATTAACAGAATTATCAATTCAGATCATCCCTAAAAATGATCAAAATTAACAATTTTTCCAAACCCAAAGTCTAACTTCTCTTGTTCTTATCCCAAAAAATCTAAACAACACTCCAAGTCATAAATATATATTTTAGAATCTATTATATGAACTATTAAATAAAGAAGAAAGATGAGATGTGCACTCAAGAAAGATCAAAGAGGGACGATGAAATGCTCGACGTCGATGTTGTAGAAATCGACGATAAGATAGAGGCTCAGAGAGAGAGAGAGTAGGGGGTTGGAGTGAGGAGTCGAGGATTTATGAGGGAGCTAGGCTACTACTCTGACAGTCTGACTAGTGAGTAGCGAGAGGCCGAGAGTGACTGGCAAGCAGCGACTAGCGAGAGGCCGAGACGAGCAACTTGCAAAGTGACAAGAAGAGAGAGAGTGATTGAGGGGAGTGTTAGAGTTTCAACGATTTAATTTTTACATATTAAAAAAACACGGGCTGATTAAAAAAATTAACACTGGGCTGGGCTACCAACTTGGGGGTAGGGGAAGGGCGGTACATTGGGTAGTTTTTTTTCCTAAAAATTTTAAAAGTTACACTTAAATTTTATATGTGAATATTTAAAAAACTCGTCAGATCGGATTTTAGCTTTCCTCCGAATCCGATCTGAGACTAATTCACATTCGAATTATTCTTATCGGATTTGGACTCAAATTTTTCTGTCTCGAATTTGAATCGGATAATTTTACCTTGAATCAAATCGAATCTACTTTAAATTTGGATGTAACTGCTATCCCTAACCGTTCCCATCAAGCATGATCTTTGACTTCCCCATATTTTAACTAAGAACAATGTAGATGGAATAAAATTCCCAAAAAAGAAAAACTAGTTACTTATTAAAGTTGAGGTGAAAACTACAATAGCTCTAAGACAAGGGTATATCGTAAAGTAAAAAATGCTCACTAAATCTTATCCTAATGCTATCTAGGAAGACTAGGATATGTGCATTTTTAATCATGATATGAGTTAGGGTGTTGATACATGTCTTATTGTAAGACACTCTTGAATGTCTTACATTAACTCAAATTATGTATTTTAAGATTTAAAATCACCAAATTTTTAATGACTACATCTTGTTATGAGTTGTAAACCTTTTATATTTGTCTGCTATGCAAACAAATACAAATTTATATTCTAAATGGATCAACCCCATCCGCGAAGGTATATTATATATGTGATTTTATAGATGTGAAAAACTATGTATAAAATGATGATTTTACACAAATTATAAGTTGTGACATTCTGTACTATTCAATTATACCAATTTTTCCAATTGAATAGATAATTAATAATATACATTTCATGTGAAGAAAGACACTGAAAAGTATCTTATCGCAAGATATTTATTATTTTGCTATGAGTTATTACATAAATCATTTCCATGCAAAACTTAAGCTTATGGTACGAAATAAAAACCATATAAATGGGCTACGCTGTGTCATATAAAAAATTATGGAGAAATGGTAACAAATAAATTAAATGATAGAGAAAAGGAGGGAAGCAGTCCAAAAGTGGGGCTAAAACAAGGAAAGTGAGGTGATACCATGATGATATCCAATCATATAAGATGGGAGAATCCACAAAAAATTAAAAGATAGGGGGGAAAGTAGGAAGGAGTGGCAGTCAATATATCAATGACACAGAAAAGAAGCTTGCAAAGTGGAGAGTCAGAGCCAAATAATTCAGATTGGAATAAAGAAAATGGAACGAATTATATTATACTAAAATATGTGAGAATAAAATCAAACAAATTAAAATATGCTTTCAACAGATTTACAAAATGAAAAACAAAAAAGAGTGATGGCCCAACACTTTAAAGACTTCATTTTTTTTCCCTTTTTTTTGTTTAGGCATCTAGTGTATATAATACACGTAAAGTTTGCCTTAATTCTTAAGATCATCTCACAAAATATTTTAGCTAAAATTTTAAAAACAATCTGTGTATAGTACGAATTTAAAGACTAGTATCTTATATTTAAGAGTTTTAAAACCTACTAGTTAATATTACGAGAGGAAAATTGATCTATAAACTGCAAGCTCTTAAGAAGTAATTCTTCAATTATATGCTAAACATAAACTCACAAACCTCCTCTAAACATGTGATTGATAGGTCATCTAATTAGGTACGTAAAGTATAATAGCATGTCGGAAAAATCATGTAAACTATGGACAAGAGTTTTTCCTTATAACAGTAGTGAATAATAAAAATATGTGGTTATTTACTGTATTTATTAACATAAATCCCCCCCCCCCCAAATTCCCTTGAGTGATGTCTTACCTTCTTTGCGTTGATGCTAGTGTCTTCTTCTACTTCAAGATACTTCGCAAGACTTAGCTACAAGTAGTGATAGTTGTTAGCTGTAAGTGATGAGGATGATAAGCAGTGTATTAATATTCCTAAATACTAAAATAAATAAGCTTTTTTTTTCAATCATTAGCAGGATAAAACCCAAAATAAGTCCGAATGAGTAAAACACAAAAAGACAGTTCTCAAGTAGATTTATAGCTAGCAAAATAAATAAAAGAAACTGCTAAGCAGATAGGCAGATATATGTGTATGGTTGGGGTATTTATGGACACCACTAGTCAAAAAAAAAAAATCTAATGAGTTATATTTTGAAGAAGGTTAGATTGATATATATGTATACTACTCAAATTGATAGTTTAATAGATAGACATTCATGTTCCACATGTCTAGATTCGTCACTATCTAAGCAAAGTAAACAAGCCCTTTATACCTTAATTTGGACTCCAAATTGTTGAATGCATTCGAACAATGACACAGTCTCATTCCTTTTTTAAAACAAAACTATTCCAAGTAGGACACTTATTTATTAGTTTCAAAGACACACACACACACACACACACACACACACACACATATATATATATATATATATATATATATATATATAGTTAACTCATAAACTCTAATTATGAATATAAAACATAGGGGGTGTTTGGTAACAACAGCTTTTTGAAAAAAAATAACTGTTTGGGAGGATTTTGGCTATTTTGACCAAGTCAAACAGTTAAAGGGTGTTTTGTAAAGAGCTGTTCGTAATAGCTGTTTGGCTCCAAAAAGCTCTTTTTGAAAAAGCTATTCCCATTAGCCTTTTAAGAAGAGCTTTTTGTAGAAATGACATAATTATCCATAAGTTTGGAAAAATTACACACATTTCATTAAAAACTAATTCATAAATAAGGGCATAAATGAAATTTTACCAATATATTTTTTAGAAACAGCTAATTTTTACCAAATACTTTTTCTAAAAACAGCTAATTCAAACAGCTAATATAAACAGCTAATTTAAACAGCTAACAGCTAATAGCTAATACAAACAGTTGACAGCTAACAGCTAATAGCTGTTTACCAAACAGGGTCATAGTAATTAGATTGATGACAAATATCTTTGATTCTAATCACATCCTGGGACGAGACTTAGGGCAAAAGTTATAGACATGGAATTAGGCTGCAATTCAATCACAACAAGGTCAAGTTGTGGCTTCTGATGAGTCTTCTGACCTTTAAGCCGCCTGTTGCTCTTTCCCCCCCCCCCCCCCCCTCTTCAAACTCCAGTTTCAATTCTTGAGCATCAATGTCACCGACTGTAAATCCTAAGAATGACAATAAATTTAGTCTGTTTTATCATTGTCAAGTTATAATCGTCACCCTTTTCCATCACATTTTTTAGTTTATTTATTAGTTTTAATAATAATAAGTTTAATCTATTTTATTGTGATAGTTCATTAGCCGTCTCTATTAAGGGTCGGAATATCATTATTTGTCACTTGTTTACATTATCTATACAATTTTTAACCATTGTCTTTGTGTGACTTGATGATTTCAGACCAATTGAGTCATTGTGCAAGCTCTGAGGCAGATAGTCTTGTGAAAGGGGTCCAAAAGGGTCAAGGAAATAACTCTATTAACAATATTGGTTATCGGACAAATCTTTTTGGGCTGAAGATTGAGGCCTATTGGGTCCAAAAGCGATTCAATGGAAAATTGAAATGAGAAATAGAATTAAGTAAAAAAGAGTGGGAAACAGTGATATGACCTAAGATACAATGAAATTTTTATGAGTGAATGAACTTTTTTTTTAAATATATAACCTGAAGAGTGAAAAAGAAGCGGCATGGAGTGAAATTTTAGTAATCGGCACATAAGTGATGTGGGATCATCTCTAGAGGGAAACAAATAAAATTGGATGGATTACACACGTGAATTTGGTATATTTATGGGCTGGGAAATAAGAACAAGAGGATTGTTCAAGACCATTTGTCTTTTCTTTTATTTATAATTACGCCTATCATTTGAATGAGGCATGCATAAAATATAATCTTCAGTTTATTTTGGACATAGTTGGTGATATGACTAGCATGTAGGACAGCAAGGCATAAGGCAACGAGTAAGAAAGCAGCTTGCAATTGTTCTTTTGTGGAGGTCAGACGAGTGCTGCCAATGCCACTGCAGATTTGGATTGTACTGTAAATATTCGTGGGTGAGTGCCATTCTCCTGCCCCCATCCATCAGTCACTTTATTTGTACGGCCTTCTTCTCATCAAATTTTTGTTGGACTCCATGACTAGAATGTGCCATCGACAACAGGGGTTCTCAATTGAGATATTCTTATGATTTAATGTAAATTAGTATCAAATTATTCTCTTTTTATTTTTGACTTTTTAACCCTCCAAAATCTTACTGATTTTCCGTACCGTTATGAGGCTGTGAGATGAATCTCGAACACATACAATAGAGATAAAAGAAAAATAAATTTGAAGAAATCATGTTTGTTTTTTAGCATAAGAAGAGCTATAATGATAGTACGATGTAATTGGAGAGGAGGGACAAGTGGGAAACAAATATGAAACATACTGTAATTAGCACCTCAATGTTAATTAATTAAAATATTTACTCAATTTTTATACAAGACAAGAAAAGGTCTTACACTGGGACATAAGAAAGATTGTCTCCTTTGTTATTAAGATTTATTATACCATATATTAAACTGGATAAATATGGTGGAACTAGATTGTGAAATATTATTACTGTTCATAAATCGTGTAAAGTCACCTTATTAGCTACAATTTCTCCCAATTACAAGATTACAAGTGAAATTCTTCTTTCACTAATAGAGTTGATTTTGTTAAGCACGGCGTTTATATACGTTGGCATAGTTAAAGACTTCTTTTTTTTTTTTTTTGAGGACCAAAGTTAAAGGCTTCTCAAAATTAATAATTGATGATTTTCTGTAGACAATTATAATCTAGTAAATTTAAATCATAAACTAAATTTAACCAAATACAAAACCCTCTGTTTGTATTTTGTAGTAAAGTTTTCATCACCAGACTTTATGAAATAGAATATGTTTTAGAGACTTCATCATCCAAATTAATTAAGTTAATAGACACGCAATTATTTTCAAAGATCAGGAAATAGTGGATGCCACCTGGAAATTTGAGAAGTCGGCAGGGGAGGAGTGGGCCAGAGGAAATAATGCGCCCGCTTGAATCAAACAGTCAGAGTGGACTGCCGAGGGGAGCATGTTGGATGGACGGAGAACACACCAATGCGCACGAGCCCTCCACGCGCCGGCCCAAAAATTAAAAATATTCAAAAAAACAAACAACTTTTTTTTTGGGCCCCATGGTAGGTTCTTGAATTACACCCATAAAAAAACAAAAAGAAATGTAGCAGTGGAATATATTCTGTCATGGTTTTAAGATCAACTTTAAAATGCTCCTCTAAGGATCTGTTTTATTTTTGAAAAAATCTACAGTCCCTATCTCTATTGGCTTCCACTTCCTTCTATTCTTTTCTACTTCTTAGAGAAAACAAAACTTTTTCTTGTTTATTTTCACTCTTTCACATTCCTTCATATTTCTTTCCATATATTTAGGGCCTATTTTTTTTGTGGGTAAATTGGGTAGATAAAAGGGTGAAATAGATTAAAATAGGTTGAGGTGAATTGTGGTGGGTTGAACTTGGTATTTTTTTTGAGGTGGGTTGAAGTAGATTGAAATAGGTTGATGTAGGTTGAAGCGGGTTGAAGTTGGTCTATTTTTTATGTGATGGGTTGAAGTGGGTTAAAATAATGAGAATGTAATTAATTTGTGATAATTTATGAAGTTATCAAAATTTTGTGAAATTTTTGTTTATTCTTTTCGATTTTTGATTTTTGATTTTTTAATTTTTATATTTTTGATTTTTGATTTTTGATTTTTTGATTTTTGATTTTTGAATTTTTGAATTTTGATTTTTTATTGTTTATTTTTTATTTTTTATTTTTGATTTTTTATTTTTTATTTTTTTGGAATCTTCTGTAGCTCTTGTTTGGAATAAAACTAAAAAGATAAAAAATTAAAAATAAATACAAAAAATTAAAAAAATACAAAAATAAAAAATAAAAAATAAAAAATGAAAAATGAAATATAAAAAATAAAAAATAAAACATTTAAAATTTAAAATTAAAGAATTAAAAAATAAAATTAAAAATTAAAAATTAAATACAAAAAATTAAAATTAAAAAATTAAAAATTAAATACAAAAAATTAAAAAAATTAAAAATTAAAAATTAAAAATTAAAAATTAAAAATAAAAATTAAAAATTAAAAATTAAAAATCTAAAAATCTAAAAAATTAAATGCAAAAAATTAAAAATAAAAATTTAAAAATTTTAAAAATTAAAAATAAAAAACTAAAAAAATACAAAAATACAAAAAGAAAATAATTTTAAAGTACGATAATTTACAAAAAAGTAATGTAATGAACTTTTTTGTGCAAGAATGATTAAATCTTATATAATACTGTACACATTATTAAAATTATGAAGGGGGTGGGTTGAAGTAGGTTGAGGTAGGTTGAAGTGAATTGAAGTTGGTATTTTTTTTTTCAAATGGGTTGAAGTAGGTCGAAGTGAATTGAAGTGGGTTGAGATTGGTAAATTGCAATTGACCCACGAAAAGAACAGAGCCTTATATCAATACTTTCATCTGTCTTTCACTCAATTTCATTCTTTCTCGCTCATTCCATTCATTCTAATTCCATACCCGTTTTTCCCCCTCCCCCCTCCCCCCAACTAGAAGAATAAGCCCTAAGTATGTTATAGACCTACTTTTCAAAAATTAATAAGTAATATATGAAGGTTATTAAGAATTGAATTTGAAATCATTCACTTTTAGGCTCTATTTGGATCTTGAAAAATTTAGTAGAAAGAAAAAAAAATTTAGGAAAGTTATTTTTTTTTCTTGTATTTGGTTTAGAGAAAATCACAAAGAAAAAAATTATGGAGGAAAGTTAGGTGAAAAATTTGTTAGAAACAAGTAGTAAAATTTTCCTGATAAAATTGTGAGGAAAGTTTGTGGAAAATTTTCAACTTCCTCCAACCTCGCATTGCTTAGATGGCATGAATATGATTTAAGTAGTTCATCAACATTGAAAATTTTCATCCACATTCTTGTATGTTTTCCTCATTCCAAACAAGATAAAAAACTCATTTTCTCCTTACTTTTTTTCCTTCACATTTTTTGTCCTTCAACTTTTCTTTCCACCAAATTTTCAAAGAACCAAACGGAGCCTTAAGGTCTCTATGAACTATTTTATTTAAAAGTTTAATCTAATATTTATTGATGAGTCAAAACAGAAAACAGTCACGTCACATGCTTTACCTAACGTTCACTTTGTTGTATATAAATCACAAGTTGTGAAAATTATCTGCACCTAAAGTAAAGAATAAAATTATAACTTAGTATGCAGAATTAAGATGTAGCCCCCCAACCCCTTCTTGGGTCGTGGAAAGTTATCAGGATCATCTCCAAGGATCGTCGACTAGTCTCACAAATCACCACAACCTTTTCTGGCGTGCTTTATCCTCGCTTACTCGTTACCTAGGAAACTTCACATGGGTCACCCATCCTAACATTTCTTCACATGAAGCAAACCTAACTGTGGAGTTTTTAAGAGTAGACTTTCCGAAAAGGAAGGTATACCTTTAGTGTAATGCCCTGACCCCTCCTCGGATTGTAGACAGTTGCGAGAAATGGTTTCAAGGATAGTCGACCAGTCTCACAAATCACTATAAGCATTTTCAGTGTGTTTCATCCTCGCTCACACACTGCATGTAAAACTTCACAGAAGGCACCCATCCCAAGATTTTTCCATGGTAAGGACACTTAACTATATAGTTCTAAGAGTAGGCTTTCGAAAAACGAAGGTCCCCTATTGGTGATATAGATAGCCACTTTATATCCTTTAAACCACACTCGAAATGTTACATTAGAAATCTTGAAAAAATAGCCGAAAATAATTATCTAAGAATTACTATAAAAACAAAATGTGAGTTAAAATGTAATTGCTAGTATAACTTAATTGATAAATTGAAAGAATTCCTGCCTATACTCTTTTTTGTACAACCTCCACCCTTATTACTGTTGCTAGTTTAAACTTATGATACTCCTTTTTCTATTAGACATATTAAGAGTCTGTTTTTTGGATTGAAAAATATAGATTGAAAAATATATGGGTTGAGATTGACAGAAGTGGATTAAAATTAGTTCAAGTTGGTATTTTTTTGTTGAAGTGGGTTGAAGTAGGTTGAATTTTTTTTTGTATGATGGGTAGAAGTTGGTTAAAATAGTAGGAAGTAGGTTGAAGTGCGTATTTTTTTTATTGAAGTTGGTGAAGTGGGTTGAAGTGGGTTGATGTGGGTTGAAATTGGTTGAGGTTGATAAATTTAGATTTATCATCGAATAGAACAGGGCCTAAGAGTATGTTCTTTTCGTTGAGAAATAGAGGTTGGAAAATGAGTGAAGGCGGTTGAAGTGGATATTTTTTTTGTTGAGGTGGGTTGAAGTGGGTTGAAGTAAGTTGAGATAGGTTGAGGTGTGTTGAAGTTGGTATACTTTTTATATGATGGGTAGAAGTTAGTTAAAATAATGGGTTGAAGTGAATTGAAATTGATTAATATGGGTTGAAGTTGGTTGAAATTGGTATTTTTTTGAAAATTTGTAAAGTGGGTTGAAGTTGGTAAATTGCGATTTACCAACGACAACAACAGGGCCTAAGTAATACATTTTCTTTTAGAGTTTTATATTACGTACTAAAAAAACTATTAAGATCTTACGTTTGCCTCAATCATAACCATTTAGTAAAAAAAGTCCAGAATTAAATAAGCCAATATAGATGGTTTAATCCTAAGTAAAGAAGTCAATTGACGAAATTATCAAAATAATCTAATGTTTAAGTTTGAAATTCTTTTTTTTGGGGGGGGGGGAATGCAAAAGACTAATGAAAGCAAGATTCGAATCTAGATTTTTTATATCAATTTTCAGATACTTTGCCAGTAGAAGTAACTGTAATTGATACCTACTTTGAAAGGATATAGGTAGGATTTGAAATTCTTTCATGTGCAAGACGTTTATTATTATGTTAAGAGTAGAATAATATAACTAGGAGTTAATACTTTATAGAAGAATCCTCATAGTCGCTAAATTCTACATCAATGTTAATTTAAAGTACTTGATTTTATTTCAATGAACCATTGAAATCTTAGACATATGCCGAAAAAAGTGAATGTATTCATTTTTTTTTTTAAAAAAATCTGTAAGTACCTTTCAAGTTGTTTAAAAAAATTAGCTTGACAACATAACCTGTTTCCGTACATAATTAATAAGATCTTATTAATGTTGTAATTACCTAATAATAAGATACACCCAAGAACTTGGGTGAAGTTCATGCAGTCGTTGTCATATTGTCATGTTTCAAGATGGGTAAGGGGAAATGGGAGAAATGGGTGTGGAGACACCAGAGGGTGTATTCACAGATGACAGTACGTACAAACAAGATTGTAATCCCATCTGGGTCTGGGTGGTTGGACACACCATACCAGATGTAAAAAGTGGGTATCCTTTCAAGCTGCCTCCTGCTCTGTGCACTCTGCTGTATCAGAGTTGTTTTTCCCTCCTAGGTTACTGTGCCTTCTTTTCTTTTTTCTCTCCCGTACTGTTTGGAATCCACCTCTTAACTTAATCATCCAATCTAACGGTTGTAAATCGTTATCTCATAATCTCACCCAGGGTTAATTCGCCCCATTTGTTCAAAAATCATACTTACAATTTGCAATAGCGAAGTCGGAAAATTTAGAGAGGAGTATCGAAAAATTAATATAACAATAACACTTTTAGTGTGGGTTTCGTTTTCGCGGGGTTTGGGGAGATCCAGCTGTACGCAACCTTACCTCTACCGGCATTCCTACCTGTAGATAGGCTGATTCCAAGAGACCCACAAAAAAAAAGATTTTGGGAAAATATTTTATAGAAAGAAGCTTTTAAGAAAACCTTTAAAAGAAAAAATTAAGGCCACATAGCACTGCAAGACTTAAGATAAAATTAAAATAACAGGTTGCTGAAGTTATGAAACGCAAGAACAGTATAACAAAAGAAGGTAAAATACCTTAACTATCAGATGTAAGCAAATGTTGACTCTTCCCATAAGAAGGTATTACCTGCATACAAACACGATATACGAAAAAACCACTACCAGCACTAAGCCACTGCTACCAAAAGCCAACTATGAGGTCGTCTCTCTGCGATCTAAGATCTTAATCCTATCTCGCCACAGTCTCCTATCCTGAGCCAGGTCCTCCGTCAAACCTACAATTTTCAAGTTCTCTCTAATCACCTCGTCCAAACTCTTTGGTCGACCCCTCCTTCTGTTGTCTTCGGGGATGTTAATCAACTCACATCTCCTCACTGGAGCATCCACACTCCTCTTTTTCACATGGTCAAACCATCAGAGTCTTATTTCTCTCATCTTATCTTCGATGGGAGCTACTTTAGCTAAGTCTCTGATAACTCCATTCCTAATTCTGTCCATTCTCGTAAAATCACACATCCACCTAATCATCCTCATCTCTGCTACCATCAACCTTTGAACCTGTGTCTCTTTTAGGAGCCAATATTCTGATCCATAGAGAACAGCCGGTCTAACTACCATACGATAGACTTTGCCTTTCGATCCTATAGGCACCCTCTTATCACACAGCACACCTGAGGTATACTTCTATTTTTGCCAGCTCACTTTTAATCGCTGGTTAATATCTTCGTCAATATCCCCATTCTGCTGAATGATCGAGCCTAGATACTTAAACTTATCGATCTTAGGAATCGACCTTTCATCCTGGGTGACTTCTCGCCCCGCATCTACCCTTCTACTGAAACAGTAATGAAGGTATTACATTTTCGATCTACTTACTCTAAAATCTCTACCTTCCAGCGTATGCCTCAATCACTCCAACTTGTCATTAACACCATGTCTGGTCTCATCAATAAGAATAATGTCATCTGCAAATAACATATACCATGGTAACGTATCTTGAATCCATCTTGTAAGTTCATCCATAACTAGAGTGAAAAGAAAAAGGTTTAAGGCGGAACTCTGATACAGGCCCATACCAACGAAGAAGTCATTGGTGACCCTTCCCGGCGTCCTAACACTCGTCTTACCTTCCTCGTACATATCATTGATAACTCGGATATACAAGAGTGACACTCCTTTCTTTTCCAAGGATCTCCATAACACTTCACGTGGAACTCCATCATAAACTTTTTCCAGTTCAATGGACACCATATGAAGATCCACCTTTCTATCTCTGTACAAACTCATCAGCCTTCTAAGGAGGTAAATCACCTATAGGGTTGACCTGCCTGGCATAAAGCGAAATTGATTCTCCGAAATCGAAATATCCTTTCGCAACCTTCTCTCAATCACCCTTTCTCATAATTTCATAGTGTAGTTGAACAACTTTATACCCCTAAAATTATTACGCTCTTGAATGTCACCTTTGTTCTTGTATATTTGACATTAAATTGAAATCAAACCTATAAATTAAATAAATTTGGAATTAAAATTGACAAATAAACTCATAAATTAAACAATAAAAACAAATAATCTACAAATTGAGAATTTACCTACAATTAAAATCAAACATATAAATTAAATAAATTTGGAATTGAAATTGACAAACAAACTCAGAAATCAAGCAATACGAACTTATTAATTTACAAATTGAAGATTAAGTAACAAACTCAAGTCAATTAGAATATTTAAACTAGCATTAATAAAAAGAGAACTCACAAATTTGGAGAGGGAGGTAGGGCTGGTGGGCCGTACGGTGGCCATCGGCAAGCGACTGATGAACTGAGCATTTGGCGTGATGCTGGTCACCGGTGGGAGCCTGCTTTGGTGGCTGAGTGTGAGGATGGGGGGTTGGGGTTCTGAGTAGCGAAGTGTGAACAGCAAACTCAAAGCAGAGAATACCGAAGGGGAGGGGGGATTGTATCTGTAAGGCATAAATTAAAAAAATGAAAAAAAAATAGAACTTGAAAGGTGACAATTGGAGGCCTCAAACTCACGACATCAAATGCATCAAACAGAAACATAGAGCCCTTAGACCATTGAGCCAAGCACTACTTCATGCCTAACTTCAGCTTATTTGGTATATATACTAAACTTCTAATTTTTAAAATCTCTAATCTATATTATTTTTTTTTGAGATGGATGTCAGATGACACCATTAACAGCTCCGCCACTGACAATTTGTCCAAGAGTTATTTGTGTGTCCTCCGATGTTAGGAATATGTATTGTCATGTCAGTAAGACGCTGGACATATTTATTCTACAGATATAGCGCATGAACATAAATTAGGTGGTTTTCATTTGACTTGCACAATTTGAGTGGTATATAATTTGAATGGACTATTGCCTCTACACTTTACTCAAATTTAAGTTAGCTCAATCCATGAAATCTTTATAA
This sequence comes from Carnegiea gigantea, assembly GCA_029747015.1. Lineage (NCBI taxonomy): Eukaryota > Viridiplantae > Streptophyta > Magnoliopsida > Caryophyllales > Cactaceae > Carnegiea > Carnegiea gigantea. The sequence goes on along the minus strand of JAKOGI010000534.1, from coordinate 271,929 downwards.
CTTATTGTTAAAGGTGTGAGATTGGATCTCACATACATTAATATTTATGTCTCTCTTTGTACAAAAAATGATGGTACAACTTTTACATTGGAATTTGAAACTGCATAAAATGTTAGTGTCAGTGTTCCAAGATCGGTTTGATCAAACTCAAATGAGGACATAATAACATATGTTAACTATATAACGCTATTAGTTTGTCAAAGCTTCTAATTTTGGCATCATTTCATGCATACCATAAAAAACGACAAAGTGAAATTCTCATGAAGCGCATGTTTATTAGGGCATGTTGTAACATTAGTGTGCCAATTTTCCAATAGTCGAGGTTCTCACTCTCATGTGACACGACGTTAATTATGTGAATTCTTCCTATGTCAATACTGAATACTAGGTGATGAATCCTAAAAAAATGACTGATATATATTGATTTTTATTAATTACTTGCGATAAGTTGAAAAAAACCTTAAATTTGTCATTGATTAATTGCAGTACAACCATACAAAATCATCAATACAAATAATAGCAACAAAACAAATCAATTCAGTGTGTGGATTCCGCCAAACTATTCATAACATGAGCAAATCAATTCAGTTTGTAACAAGCTCATGTTAAAAGGGACATAGATAGTAGTATGATTCAGCCCATGACTTTAAGTAGTAAAAGTTAATCAAGGGGCACTTCAAAGTAAGTTACTCCAATAACATGAGTAATTACTGCTTAAGAAATGTGATTGAGCAAGTTCGAGGGCTCTTTGGCTGTTTGTACGTAGGGTAGTGGGCACTACCCAACACTGATATGAAGTGGCCTGTGAAGTGAAGCAGTGAAGTGACTCCATTCCAAATGGTGAAGAATCTCCCTCTTTTTTTGGTTTTTTTTTTTGCCCCACCTTTTCTCTCTCATCTCTGTTTCAATTTCCCATCGCTTTCTCTCATTGGGAAAGCGAGATAGGGGAGAATTCTGATGTTGTTTTGGGCATTGTGCTGTTGGGTGTGTGCTTAATATCAAGGTCAGCACAGCACGCTTTGCTTACTCAACCAAACTTCATATCACGTATCATACATATTTTTTGGGGGGTTGGTTGCGTGCATTTTCCTCCAATTTTGTTTCCTGTTTTGGGGCTATTTTCTGCTTTTCTGATTCACAATCACAGACTGATTTTTTCCTGGGCTTTGCGCCCTTTTTCAGCTCTTTTATTTATTGCATCCCTGCTCATTAATTTAATCAAAAACCCCATTGAAAAAGACTGCTAGACCCACTTAAGCGTGCTCTCTAAAAAGAAAGCAAAGGTAAAACCCAACTCATTCATGATTCAACCCACTCTCATTTTAGGGGTTTACTGTTTTATGAAGATCAGTTGTCTTCCTTTTTGTGGGGTTTCACTTGGGTAGTTATATCTTGTTTGCTTGGAGTGGGATTTTGCTAGTTTTTGAAACCTTGAAAGCTATTGATCATCACTTTGGCTTGGTTTTTCAAAACCCCTTTTCTTGTTTGTCTATTTTGTTAGTGGGTTTGTCAGATTGAACCTTTTTCTGTGAAGGTTTTTAATGCTTAGCAGCTTGTTTGGATGATTTCAGGATGTGGGTCTTCCTTTATTTGAGTTCTGGCTAGCATTGTAGGTATGTCAAATCTTTCAATCTCCTTGTCACACTTCACTTGCCTGCCTTATTTCACAAATTTTGTCTCATTTACTCTGTTTGTCTAACTATATCATGCTATTTTGTTATACTCAGGAGTTTATTCTTCTGTTTAACTTCTTTGTGAGGCATTTGGTTTGTTCAAAGAAGTGTGAAATGGGTGAGAGTTGTCCAAAATTGCTGGATTTGATACCAAAGGAGAGAGAATGGGGGATGAACAGAGAGGGTGATGAAGAACTTGGGAGAAAGGGGTCACCTTGTGATGAGAACAAGAAGCTCGAACTTAGGCTGGGTCTTCCTGGTGATGAAGGGTGGTGTCAGAAAAACAGCTCAAAAACTAGAGAGAGAAATGGGTCTCTTCTCTCTCTAAACAACCACTTCCCTGATCAGAAACGAGCGTTGCCTATCAACAATCGTACTCCATGGCCTTGTTCCAGTTACCATGTGCTACAAGCACAACAGCAACAATCAAACACTGCCTCGCCATTTCTTGTTCATCATCATCATAATCATCAGTACCAAACAAGCCCCAATGCTTTGCCTGCTGTGACAAAGGAATCATCACAGCGCTGTTGCACGAGAATAGTGGACTTGCAGAATGCAGAAAAGAAAGCAATTTCACCACCTTCTGCAAATACAGATGTGCCCAACGCCTCTCAGAAAAGGTTGTCTCTCCCCCCTCTCTCTTTCTCTCTCTTTCTCTCTTTTCCCCTTTTTCTTTGAAGCAAAAAATACAAAAAAAAAAAAGTTCATGTGTATAAACAGAGGATACTCACTGTTGGTGCACATTGCTAGGCTTTTTTTGTGGGTGTGGTCCATGAACTATTCTACATCTTGTCTTGTTTTTTAGGGGTCATCTTACTGAAATCTTGGAATTTATTTCATCTGATTTTTATGTCTTGGAGTTATTTGTTTTATTGATTAGGGAGCTGGTGGAGTGGTGGTATAGTACAAATACTAATAGTCTTGAAATTGATGTGCCAGGACATGTTTGCACCTTATTTATTCCTGGATTGTTTTGTATTTGTTCTTCAAACAGGGAATTTTGCAGTCATGTGTTGGTGTTTTTAGCTTTCATCTGTCCTCAAATTTGTTTGATAATAATAAGCCTTGTCCTCCTATGGTCCTCCTGTTTTTCTTTTTCTTGTATGAATAAAACATATATTATTGTACTATAGATCACTGCTATGTTTTTTTTTTTTTTAAATACCTTCTGTAATTGTAATGATATATTTGAAGGAGTATTTAATGCAATATTTTACTTCTAGTTATCTTATATAAACTTGAAAAGGAGCTTAAAAAAAATATAGTTGTATGAAATATGCTCATGATTTTCCTAGTGGTTGCTTCTGTGTATATTCTGCTATTTAGATATTACTTTTTGTTGCTGCAATTCAGATATTAGCTTTTATTTTTCATTCAATTGGAATAATAATTTTTGTGAATGATTTTTTTTTTTTTTTTGTTGGTAAAGATCTGCTCCTGCTCCAGTTGTGGGTTGGCCTCCAATTCGATCATTCAGGAAGAACCTTGCTAGCACTAGCTCCGCAAAATCCGTTTCTGAACCACAGAATCCGATCCCAACCAAGCCGGTTAATGAGAAACCCGTTGCTGAACACTCCCGCAAGGGTCTGTTCATCAAGATTAATATGGATGGTGTCCCAATTGGAAGGAAGGTGGACCTGAATGCATATGATAGCTATGAAAAGCTCTCATCTGCTGTTGATGAGCTTTTCAGGGGGCTTCTTGCGGGTGCCTACACAGTGTTTGATTTGAATGTGTTTGATGGTAATGATTCATTTATGTGGATTATTTGTTTAGGAACAATTTTTTGAGATCATGATTATGGGGTTTCGAGTTTCGACCGTTTAGCTTTAGTACATTGTTTCGCGAAATACTTATTACCTGATGAACTTGGTTTCAAAGGTTGAGCGGACCAAAGCCTAAATTAGGCTAAATTTGTTTTGTAAGGATTGGTCTAGATTCCTCCCTGAGTAACTCGGGAGGCGTTTCTGGTAACTATGCTTTGATGGTTGATAATTTTTCATAAGTCCATATTTAGTATGCTTCACAGTATTTGAAAAAGAGAGAAAATATTGACTTGCCCATGGTCAATTTGTTTAGGTGAACTTTTTTCCATTAGTTTGACATACTGGTATTAGAATTGAATCTCATTACTGGCATGTGTGGGACAGTTAAGAAGCAGGGGAGGCTAATTATGAATCATTTACTTAAACTTCTTTCTTACTTTTATCTCGTGCATTTTTACAAAAGATGTGGAGTGCTAATTAATGGATTAGCATTGACGCTTGTCTGATTAAGTTTTCTTGTGCTTTTCCCGATCAGCTCAAAGAGATTCGCCTGCTGGTGGGATCGATAACAAACAAGAAGAGCAGAAAAAGATCACTGGGTTACTGGACGGAAGTGGGGAATATACTCTGGTTTATGAGGATAATGAAGGGGACAGAATGCTTGTTGGGGATGTGCCATGGCAGTAAGCACCTTTATTCACTAATCTAGATCTTAACCTATTATAATTTATGAGCCCCTATACCTTTTAAGACCCATGTTATCTTTTCGAGTTTTTTAAAAAACACATGTTTCCTTGCTTTACACGGATTAATTAAGCAGAAAACAGGACTAGGATTCCCATCTTGTTGACAGTTGCATTGTTTTTGGGCTTTGTTTTTTGTTGTTTAGTCAAGCATTTCCCTAAACCCGATAAAAATGGTATGTTATGTTTACATGGAAGCATGAAACGAATCTATGTTGGCACTCTCTTGTGGGAACTAAAACCAATTTTAACTAAACCGAATCAATTTTAATCAACCCAATGCTTTGACTAATTGCTCAAGGTATTTTGTCGGGTGTCATAGCATATGGTATTTGATTTTCTTGTGGACGGGCTAAACTGGTGCAAATGGTTTAATATATTAGAAAAACCTATTACCTTTATCCGTAGGCAGCATCTGATGCTGTTTACATGTCAGCAGCTTTGAACAAATTGCAAATGTCTATATGTTTCTATAAGGTTGGTTTTGTTGACTTGTGGAATTGTTTTTTCGGTCTTTGCAGCATGTTTGTGTCCACTGTCAAGAGGCTAAGGGTTTTGAAGAGTTCTGAGCTGCCTACTCTCGGCTGTAAGTAGTCTTCTAATTTTCTAGAAATTAGCTTTGATATTATGTTATACTCGGCAAAATTGACCTGTATCATATTGCCTGACCCCATTGGATCGAGAACCAAGCCAAGGCAACTCGGCTGTAATCTGAACTGTTGTACCTGAGCAATCCTAAACTCAAGCAACCGTATATTCGAAACTTGGAATCCAACGATCCAACCCCAATATCCACCAGTCCTCTAGAGCACGAGACATGTTCAACTAAAGCTCACGAAACTACTTTCCTCTGGATTTCAGGTAATGGCAGTAAGGAAGGCAAGGTGCAAGGTGAAAGTGCGTCAAAGTGAACTGAATTGAAGACATGTTGCCTATATCGGTTGAAGAATCGATTGAGTTATGTTTAATTAACGTTGCTTTAGCCTTTGCCTGATGAAACTGAAAATTGCTCAACGTCGAGTTGGGAATGTGTATTCTATCTGATCAGTCTTCCAATTTGATGTGTAAACAGGAGAGCAGCAGCCAACTGGTTTTGTTTTTGGATATGCTTTTCTTTCTTCTTCAATGGGTAGAAACTCTTGTTAAAACTTTGCTAAAATGTTTGCCTGTTTGGAAGTGTGGATACATTCTGCTATTGTCTGAAGTTTGCAGCCTGAAATTTTGCTTGAGCTTTTGTTTATTGTGTATGGTATGACCTACATCTATGCTGGATATAATTCTCCTTTTATTTTGGTTTGCTCTCAAGTGATTTGTCTCGTCGGTGTTTAGTGATATTTGATAAGTCATTTTTCCCCTCAATTTTTCAATCCTACTCATCTTTTCTCTGCCTATTTGAAAATTGCTCAAGTGATTTGTCTACATGAATTGTCTTCCTCCTCAATCCCCCCTGAGGATTGGGGAACCAAGCATGTGTATGAGTTATCCTTGGAATATATTATAAAACATCTCTTATAAATTTAGTCATTAATCTAAACTTTTGGTTTGCATCGCTTTTAAAACCCATTTAAGACTCGCTCCTTATTAACCTCATATGCCATGGATCATTGCTTCTTTTGTGTATAGTTTTACCTTGAGCTTGAGGTAAATTTTGAATTGCACATTCTCATGAGACCAAAACCCAAGAAAAGACACAATTTTGCTTGACACAATGCAAGTTTGATACAGAAGTCCTCTCAGAAAATCTCTGGTGTTTTGACTTTATGGGTGAAAAGGTTAAATGCAGAGGAAAGATCTCACAGCAGAACAGCACAAGAGGCAGAGCAGGGTAATTGCAAGTAGTAACACTAATAGACTAGTGGTATCAGCATGGGGATTTTCTTGATGTTGGTTTGCAGTAAATGTGCTGTTCAGCAGTTCTTACTGCCATTTCACTGACACTGCTTCATATATGATATGTATGGACTGTTTTCTCCAGAGCCGTGCAGAGTGTATAGCTTACAGCTAGTTTGCACTCAAGTTGAAATTGGAAAATTGAGAGTTTTTTACTGCCATTTTCTTCAATATTTTGGAGGGATAATCATCTGTTGTGTCTCTTTCAGTATTAAATGTTATGAGCTGAGTAAAATTCTGAATTATTTTCTGGAAACTATTGGATGCAATTACTTGACTATCATAAATGCAGAGAGCAGTGTGTGCCTAGTTTTCCATGTGGTAAAAGTTGATGCTTTCAATCTCTAGTCTTCACTATGGAATAGGAGCATAGGACCCTCTAAGTTGAAAGGGGATATAATAAAAAACTAAAAAAGCCATCAAGTCACCCATTTTTTTCCCAATCTGTCGTCAATCTATTATCAAATTAATTTTTTTCCTTAATGATACTGTATATATATATTTTTTAATTTGCTTCCTAGTGATTATGCAAGTAGTTATTGCTGATGATAAATTGAAAAAAACCTGATAATTTAGTGACAAATTAGAGGAGAGAGACAACTCCATGGTAGGGATGGCAGTGTGGCGATGAATTCCCATCCTCGTGGGCCCCACTCCACATTGGGAAAAATTTTCCGTCTCCAATAGGAATGGGGATGGGGACGGGATGAATCCCCATCCTCGTGGGCCCCACTCCACATTGGGAAAAATTTTCCGTCTCCAATAGGAATGGGAATGGGGACGGGGACGAGATTCAATCCCCAGGCGGGGACGGGGCAAAATTGTACCCTATCTCTATTCCCGCTTATCCGCCTAAAGAAAAATCTCCTTCTCCATCCCCGCTTCCCTATCCCTGGTTGGGGAAAAAAATTCAGGTGCATCGCTGTTTATAATTAAAATTATATATAAATCCTTCATTTATAAACATAAAACTAAGGTTAAATAGGTAAATTTACTTGAAAAAAAACCATAGCTATATAATCCATGTTTTCCTTTTTAGAATTTGGTTGGATTGTGTTTGATTTCTTAAACTTTGATTGGGTTGTGTAATTTATACATTGACATTATATTTATGTTGCATGGACTAGCTAAACTTTAATTTGGGTTGGATTATAAACTTTGATGAAATTTATCAGACTTGTGTCGCATGGAGTCTATAGGAACTTTGTATAACTTGAGTTAGGCTTGCTGAACAACTTGGCCGTTTATGTAAGATCTAACTTGTAATATAGTTTTCACATAAGAAGGAAAAAAATTGCAGGTAAAAATTCCCGTTGGGGTCTTGTCAGAAATTGAATCCCCGCTGAGGACTGCGACGGGGACAAATTTTTTTTCCCGCAAGGGGGAGCAGGGAGGGGACAAGGGGCAGGGAGTTGAGCATGGACGGGAACGTGGAACATGCCCGTCCCAACCCACCCTGTTGTCGTCCCTAACTTCGTGGCATATTATTCCAAAATTAGTAAACACAGTGGCAACAAACAAAAAAGAAATAGCTCAGTGGCGGATTGGAAAAATTTTGATGACTTGATGACATTTTTATCTATGAACTCGAGACTTCAATTTTACAATTCAACCGTTCAATATCGAGATTTTGAATTGTTAAAAAGCTTTTTTGAAGCTAGGTGATAGTTTATTTTATCACCAGTGATAAAAAAAATTCGTTAAAACATTTTCAACCATTAAATAGGTGAATTATAAGATTGAAGTCCGAAGCATGATCATCAATATAGGTTGTCCTCAAGTGATGATGTGGAAGCAAATGTGATTGAGTCAAGACTAGTCAACTTTAGTCAAGGTTACCTCATACTCATTTGTGAAATGTAAATAGATGAACGGACATGAAGGGGAGTCTTAGAGCAACGGTAAGATTGTCTCCGTGTGATCAAAAGGTCACGGGTTTGAGCTTTGGAATCAGCCACTGAGAAAGTCAGGATAGGCTACCTACAATACACCCTTTGGGGTAGGGCCCTTCCCCGGACCATGCGTAAACGCGGAATGCTTGTGCACCGGGATGGCCTTTTAAGTAGATGAATGGACATGCATGGCGCTCAGTACGGGGGAGCACCCGAACAAATAATTAGCAATGGTTTGTAAAAAATATTACCATATATAACAATCTAACACGATTTTGTAAAAGATTTTACATTAGTTTTCTATCTTATCACTACAAGATGTGAAAATCAGATTACACTATCGAGAATACAGTCCAATATATGTTTATGTAAAATGATAAATATTTTGTTATAAGATACTTCTTAAGTGTTTTATTTTGACTTTAAAATTACATTATCATATTTTTAAATTAAAAAATGATATAACTGAATAATAAAAGCATACAACTGACAAATTGTGTAAAATCATCTTTTTTATCTATAATTTACCACATTTTAAAATATGCATATCATCTATACTTGTGGATAGGGTTAATCTAATTACAGTATCGTTTCATATTTTTGTCAACATAGTCGACGAATATTTAAGGCTAGCAATTCATAATTAAGTGTGATTATTGAAAATTTACTTTTTCTTTTTTGGTGCAGAAGAGGGGACTGAGCCCCTTTAAAAAACTTTTATTGATTCACAATTATCCTCAGGGACTTAACCACTACATGGTCTGCATACAATGAAGCAAATACCTCCCTAGGAGGCTCATTAAACAGGACAAAATCACAACTAAGCTTGATGCCTAGATTTGCTAGTATATCTGCCACTTGATTTGTTTCCCGGTAGCAGTGGGAGACTATCACTTTCCAATCCGAGGACTCGAGTAACCTCTTGCAATGTTGGACAATACCGTAGTGACGAGCATTGCACCGCAGGCTACCTTTTAGCATCCCCACGACTAACATGGAATCCACCTTGACCACAAGCTTCTGGAAACCTTTCTTGAAAATTTACTTATTATAAATTATAAATATGTTAATTTAAGAGGAAACATGATATTTAAGAGTGCCTTATAATAAGATATATATCATCACCTATTTTTATTTACTAGAATTTAATTCTTTTTTCAAATTTAAGACTCTTTTATTTTTAAATCTTTGTGTTTATGAATTTTATATATGTGAACCTACAATGACTTTTTCTTTAAATTCTTTGGCAAAATTGGAGAGTAATTAACTCCAATAATGTCAAAAATTGATGATTCTTTTTGATCCAAAAACCCCACTGGCAGGGCCAGGCCTAGATTGGCTTCAAAAGTGGGCCCCTAATGCATCCTGGCTCAGTCTCCTCATCTTCGAAGCCCATGGACAAATACAACCCTGCGAAATTAACAGTCAGCTCTTCTGTACTGTATTCTATAAATATCCACCTGCCACCCTAGAAAGGTAATGAGTATTGTGCACAAATACCGAGGCACTGGCATCATGCATCAGGATTTGGTTTTCTTGTCTTTTCTGCTTTTCTCTCTCCTCTTGTAAGGTTATGACTTAACCGTTAGAGGGGTGTTCCTCGGATCCAGATTCGGGGCGTGCCTTTATTGCCGGAAGGATAGAAGACCTGGCATTTCAGACAATCACCATCTCATAAGCCCGTTTTCACCACCTCATCCATCCATTATTCGCGCTGAAACACTTTCATATTAGAGTACAATGCAATATGCTTCTCGAAATAGAGTCCAAGTACTCTACAAAATGGAGAATGTCAGCCATTACAAAGATTAATCATAGTCATAAAAAGTGTAGGGAGCGAAGTAGGCTTTGCAGATGCAAAGGTACTGCATTTTTGATATATTCTTTTGGTATTATAGCCCACTCATCTCGAGAACACTCTTTGGTGGGGTCATATATATGAGACTTCGGCCTTCGGATGTGGGGGAAAAAAATAAAGTAGGATAATGGCTAAGTTATTTTATAGTAAATGAGAATGATAAAAGAGTTTAATTATGATCATCATAATTAAACATCTTTGGGTTTGAAAATGATGTTCTTAGACCCAGTTCAATTCATCGGGAAGTTGGACATGCATCTTTTATACTTGTATATATGACCATCTCTTTCTTTCTTTGATCTATAGGTCTCTTTTTGAGCATGGGTAGGAAAAGCTGAGATTAGAAAATTCAACACCTATGTGGCTACATATTATTACATGCTCGATGTTCTAGCAACTTTTTAAACAATGGTTAGGTGTCGTGTCTGTTAAGAATTAAAATAGGTGAAACATATTTGCTAAGCCTAATCATAAATGTTTCTCTTTGAATTGTTACATTTTAACAGTATGGATATATAATAGCAAAATGATAAATATTTTGCTATAAGACACTTTTCCAGTATCTCACCTTAGCTTAAAAATTATATTATCATTTTTAAATTGAAGAAAAAATGTATGATATTTGAATAGTGGAAGCATGTTACAATTAATAAATTGTGTAAAATCATCTTTTTATCCATACTTTTTCACGTTTATAAAATTACATATATCATGCGTCTTTGCGGATGGAGTTGACCAAATTAGAGTGTCCCTCTGTACTTGTCGATGTCGCCGACGAATGTTTGAGCTTTAGAAATTCATAATTAGCTTTAGGTATTAAAAATTTGGTAGGTTCAAATAAAAAATCCATCAATTTAGGAAGAGACAAGACATTTAAAGGTATCTTACCGCAAGATATATATCTTCACCTATGTAATAATTTAATAAACTATCTATTAGAACGATCACCGTGACATGTCAAGTGAAGTCTAATGTGCCTTTGATGAGCTTGTTTCAAGAGCAAAGTAGTTGTAAGATGTAACCTAAGCATCATCAATCGTACACAGAGTGCAGAAAATAGGATTGTCGATTGGTTAGTGCATCTATATGACTTACAACAACAACAATAACTATCAGTATAGGCCCCGTTTTTATGGGGTCTAGGTAGATACAGATGCAAACAGCCTTACTCTACATATATGAATGCTCGTAGAGAGACTGTTTCAATAGACCCACATAAAAAATTTTAAGAAAATATTTAGAAGTTGAAAATTGATTAGTAAACAATGCATTTATATGACTTAAATTCAAATAATTCAATGCGTACAATACTAATCCGCTTCGAAGTTTTTCCACAAGTCAAATAAGAAAGTATGATAGTGAACTTTAAAAGAAGGTGAGTCTACCTGGTCTTGCTTTTATCAGGAAAAAGGGGGGAAAAATGGTCTAGAAGATTAGAAATGGCACAATAAAAGAGGGTGATGGGGCATGGATGGTGGTCCAAAAGGGGTTTGAATGTGAGAAGGAAAATGTCTTAAGGAGAGAAAGGGGGTGAAATGAAGGGTCATTATCTTTGACAACTGCCTAATCGTGGGACTAATCAAGGCCTCCTAAAAGTAGGGCTCATTTTGGAAGAACAGCCTGTGATGGTATCTTTGATTTTGCTTTTCGTGTTTGGTTTTTTTTTTTTTCCCCCCCTGGCAGTGTCTGTTTTTTAACCAAAAAAAAAAAGAAAAGAAAAGAGAAGAAAAGAAAAAATAGTGTTGCTTTTATTCACGGGATTTTTTCTTTCCTTTGTACCATGCTATGGTTAGTGTTGCTTTATTTTGAGACTTTTCTGGTGTCAAAAAATTCCAAATATGCCTATTGCACGTGCACTTGAAGCTTGGACGTGTCCCAGTATGTTGGTGCTGATGGATATCTTGTACAACCCAAGTACAACCCTTTATGCATTATTTGGTTATGGCTACGTAAGGAACGATTTTTATTTACTATGTTTCACCATTTAATAGTGGGATTAGAATTCTAAGATTCCTAAGTCATTCAATATGTTACTTGTTCCCTTTTTTACTGAAAATATGGTGTTGTTTTAGGTCTGAACCTCGATCATGAAAGTTAGAAAAAATACAATTTCACCAATTTATCTAAGTGAGTTTGGTATGTAATACAAAAATTGGGGCCTAAACACTTTAATTGTACTCCTACAGGTTAGCTCTCTTAAACTTTCCACAGATTATCTTATATGTACTTAGAGCGTATCCATTAAAAACTCCAAATTACTTTTAAGTAGTGTTTTGTTGGGAGGAAATCATTTCCCAGAAAATGGTTTTCTAATTTTTCGTTGTTGAACACAATAGAGGTTGGAAAATTATTTTCCGAGAAAAATGGTTTTCCCTAAATGGAGGAAAATGATTCCTTTTTTTGTAAGATAGGAAGTTGACTTTTTTCATTCAATTCTTTGACAATATGATCAACCAAAATTTAGATGCAAAATCTAACTTCAACAGTTTGCATCGAAACTTAGCTATTTAATGGGAAAGATTAAAATAAACTTAAATCTAGATTTTGAGTTCAAGTTGATTTCATTTGGTCAACATTTAACTCCATTATGACAATTTAATCGACTTTTTTGTTGCCACTTAAATAATTCAGTCGATTCACCATTAAACAATTTCAATGGTTTGGACTTTGGATTGAAACTTGATCGCTAGTTAGAAAAGATTATAATAAACTCAAATTCATATTTTGAACTCGACATTCTTTCACTTGGTCAACATTTTTTGCCACCATGACAATTCAATTGATTCCTTTTGCTATCTAAACAATTCAGTCAATATTTGGCACCACTAAAACAATTTGAACAGTTTGAATCGAAACTTGATTATCGGATAGGAAAGATTAAAAGAGGCTCAAATCCATATTTTGAGCTCGATATTTCTTTCTTTGGTCAACATTTTTCTCCACCATGACAATTCAATCGATATTTTTTGCCACTTAAAACAATCCAGTCAATATTTTTCACCTCTAAAATAATCTCAACAGTTAGGATCCAAACTTGATCATTAGATAGGAAAGATTAAAAAAGGCTTAAATTTATATTTTGAGCACGACATTCTTTCATTTGGTCAACATTTTTTTTACCATGATAATTCAATCAATCAACATTTTTCAGCACTTATATAATTTAGTTGATATTTTTATCACTAAAACAATCTCAATGGTTTATATTGAAACTTGATTATCAGATATGAAATATTAAAAAAAGATCAAACATGAATTTTAAGCTCAACGTTATTTCATTTGCCAAAATTTATCTATGATACGACCATTCAGCCAACGTTTTTGGCTATTAAATAATTCAGTTAATATTTTTCCTTTTTTTCATGGAAAATAATTTATATTGTGCCAAACGATGGAAAATTTAACATGAAAATCAATTTTCCTTGAAAAATATTTTCCAAGGAAATTGATTTTCCACATAAACCATTTTCTTCCAACCAAACATTATCTTAATCTAAAATATGAAGTAAAAAATGCGACCAGATTCACATCATGCAAGTCATACATAAGTATGATTCATTAGAATACATTAGGATGTCGAGTATTGGTCCCTGTGGGATTATTCCTCTCTAGATTGTAATCTACTCCATTCGTTCTATGAAAACTGTCCCTGCTAGAATTAAGAGTTCAATTTTTATAGACATAAATTAAATTCTAATTTTTAGATGGATTATTGTTTTGGAACCAATAAAATATGATGATGATGGTTTTCCAGTAATATATATTTTTTTTCCCGTAGATAACAATTTCAGAATTTTTGCTAAATTCCTTAGTTCTTTTGAGTAAAATTTTTGGAATTTTTGGGGAGAAATTTCTAAAATTAGTTCCAATAACAAGTTTTGGACTTCCTTATGGTTGCGAAGGGGTGAATTAAGGAAAAAGAATATCAAAATATGAAAGCTGTCCGATGAGAGAGGGAAGTAAGAAGGAGTGGAGAGATAGCATTGTGACCTATAAATATTACATTTAGCACTCATACAGCAAAATATAATGCAGTATATTTAGATTTTGTACTCTCATAAGTTATAGGTCATTCTACAAGTGTCAGTTAACTCAATTGGTAAAATATTTGGAAGTTTTGGTTAGAGACCTAAATGCGAATCCCACCTACATCAGCCTCTGCCCCTCCCTTTATACAAAAAAAAAAGAAAAGAAAAAATAAGAAGAGAAAGTTATAGGACATTTTTTTGCCTAAGTGTACAAAATTATAGATAAATTTTAATCTACATATATTCATGTGATTCTTAGCCTTCGGTATATATATTCCTATGTGAGCTATGGATTCTATTCCCATCAGGGGCGGAGCCACGGTGGGGTCACGTGGGGTCAACCGACCCCGCTTAAAAAAAAAAGAAATCTATTAGTTAAGTTAAAAAAATAAATAAGAGATATATATAATTTGTGATTTGTCCAATTGCATGAAAGAAAGATTGCTCTGATGGTGGGAAGGGTATGGAATTTTGGCTGCCTCTCCGCGTGCGTCCCAAGTTCGAGCCTTGCGGCTGGCATATGCACTCACAAGCTATCTTTTGATTTTTTTGGCCCAAGTTTCGGATTAACATCTGTTAGTTAAATTTAAAAAAACAATAAACATATATAGCTAATTTGTGATGGACTAGTTGTATCAAAACAAGGTTGCTGTGGTGGTAGAGTGGGCATGGAACTCTAATTGAGCATCCCTCTCTTTTTCTCAGGTTCGAATCTTGCTATTGGCGTTTACATTCACAAGCTCTCTCTCTCCTTTTTCTTTTTTTTTTTTTTGGCCCAAGTTTTGGACTAAATTCTGCGAGACTCTCCCCTTCCCCTCACCGATTTGAATTTTGAAGGTACAAACTCTAAAACCCCAGATAATTTTAATTTTCGTTTTTCTTTGTCAAATTTTTGATTGTTTACTCTTTAATTATTTAGAGGGTATTTGGCCTAATTTTTAGAAAATTATTTTTCTTAAAAGTAGTTTCTCTAAAAGCTGTTTTTGAAAAAATTATAAAATGTTGGCCTAACTTATTGCATAATTGTTTTATCAATTGGGATTGTTTGGCCTTGCTTTTGGAAGAGATTTTTTTTTTGGTTTTTAGTTTTATTTGCATTGCCTTTTTTCCCTTTGTGTTATGATTCTTATTTTTAGTCTTACTTTTTGCCCAAATTTATTCATTTATCAATCTTACGTCAACTTATTTTTATCTTCACTGAAGTATAACACTGCCCATTTTCATAGCTATCAATTTTTATGTGTCTACTTTGGAAACAACATTACATATATTAAAAAAGAATTTTATAACTAAAATATAAGATTCAAAATAAAACCTTGTGAATTAATCGCCCATAAAAAAAAAAAAAGCACGGTATAAAACAATGTACTACATATCTTATCTCGATTGGAGAATTATCCAAGGATCTTATGCATTGTGACACAGTGAAATGGATTGTTATAGTGCCTATACAATATATTTGACTACATCAACAAGAATATTTCTAATTAAGCCATGAGAAATGAAGGACCAACGACATTGCTCAACTTATTGATTAATCTGATAATGATTACTTGTTTGCTTTCTGTCTCCATCCAAACACCGCCCCCAACTAAATTCAAAATAAAGAATTCTAGCCAAGCGGAATTAGCTATTGGATCAAAAAAATGGCAACTAAAGTTCGGAGACTTCGAACCCATTTTCGATGAAGCAAAGCCAGAGTGGGAAGCTAATCAATATTGTGAATTAATTATAATGTGGTAATTCATTTGTCATTTGAGTCTTTGCCGTTGATTTTCTCACCTCCCATTTTATGCTATTGAAGTTATTCTCCTAATCAAGATGTTACTGATAGTCCCTCTCCCCCTCTTTGCGAACAATTATCTACAACACCGATTTAATTCCCAATTGAGGAGAGAGAAGGGAATCTAGGAGACTAAAGGTGTGGCGTGGGTATATATAGGTATTTTGCGGGATTGTTTTCAATTTTTAGGGGCATAATTGTCCGGAAGAAAACTTTCATTAACAATCTCCGTGTTTATCGAGTGCGGGTCGCAAGAAATGAGAATCAAAAGCAGCAAAATGCTGCTTCTACTTATGGAGTGATTTTTACATAAAACTGCTTTTGGAAAACAATTTTTGTTTTTCAAAAACATAGGTCTTTGGCCTAATTTCAACTTTTGGACTCTAAAAACACTTTAAAAATCTAGGCCAAACACCCACTTAGATAGTTAGATTAGTTTTAATTGTTGAAATCATTTGATAAAATTGACTATAAATCATTTGTCAATTTTAATTGTATGTGGTGTTCAATTCGACTATTCTCTTCTGATTAGTTATAATTATTAAATATCCTTCACTTGCCTAATTAAATCTTTTTTGTCTAATTGAAAATACAAAGATATTTCAAAAAATTGGCTACTGAATCATTGGAGTCCGACCCCGCTTGAATTAATTTTTAGATTCGCCACTGATTCCCATACCAATATCATAATAATCATAGTATGTTATAATTTATCCATCTCTTTCTTTCTTCCCCCCTCCCCCTTTGTGGTGTGTTTTGTGAGCTATTGATTCTCATGAGTCGTGGAGGATGTGTTTGGAGATACGGTGGGGGCTGTCAGTCAAGCACTTGGCACTGAGCAACAATCCACCCCAGTAATTCCCCACTGACATTTTTCCAAATCTCAATATTTACCCAAAAAAAGGCCCTGCACTGTTAAAAATATGCGACTATTAATGGCCATGAAAATTGAACAATTATCTGCTGTATGGGCTCGAGGCAGTTTCAGTGGGTCTCCGCATTGGGCCAGCCAATCCATAGTACGTACACTTAAGGAGAAATTACAATTGAAAATCCTCTTCCTGTAGCTAACATAAATGCTTCCCCACTCTAAACTGATTTATAAACTGCTTCCAACATTCAACCCAAAGCTTTTTATCTTATGGGGCGTTGCTGCGGGTATACAAAGCTCTGGATCAATTCAATGTAGTTTGTCCAAATTCTTACTTCTTGCTAGCTATTTAGTAATGCTAGAGTCGGCGCCCAGTTAAGCACGAGTCCTGCTACAAGTGCAATTCAATTTGCTACAAGAGCTGACTGACAAAGCAAAGACTCTTCATCACTCCAAGGAGTTGAACCGTCACGCTCCTTTGCAGCCGGCTGATTTTCTATGCGCCATCTGCGTGAATTGTAATACCAACTTTTACCGTATTTCCACCCCTTTTAGGGTCTGTTCGTTTTAGCAATTGAAAGGTGTGGTTAACAGTTGATAGCAGTTGAGAGCGGTTATAATTAGCAGTTAGGAACAGTTGTGAGCATATATGAGGCAGTTGGATTTGCGTTTGTAAAACTATGTAAGCAATTACGAGTGGTTGGAAACGGTTGGGAGTTGGTGAGAGCAGTTCAAATAGTTCAGAGCAGTTAGAAGCGGTTGCAATTAGTAGTTAGCAGTTAAAAGCGATTAGAGCAGTCAGCAGCGGTGGAGAGCAGTTACAGTTGAGCAAATTCTGAAATGCACATACCCGTATAGATCTTGACTTCCTATTTTTCCCTAGACCTTTCAAGACTTTCCCAACTAAGAGTTCTTGATAATTTATTCATCTCTAATAGTTTCTTGAGTACGCATGAAGTTCTTTTAGCATCATTGTTGGGATACTCTTATCAAAGCAGGCTTTGTTCCCGCATATCTTAATTGGCCAGATTGCTGTAACAAACAAGTTCACACCCTACTTACTATTTTTGTCATGAGAATTTAGCAGAATCATCAAATCATATAACCACTCATCCCAAGGGCATCAAGATTTACATCAGTCCTAGTAACTAATGGGGAACACCACCAAAGTGTCTCTGTTAACGAACAGAGCCATAACAAATGTGGTAGATTCTTTCTCAGTGCCACAAAGGGGGCAAAAAAGAAGTCATGTCCCTGAATTTTCAGATTGTGGCCCAAAGGCAAGCCATTACAGAAAGTTTTTCGAAACAGTCTTCCATTGATGTGAGAATTTTAACTTCATATATGATTCTTCACATTTTCACAAACTCCAAGTCTCTCCGTATGACCTGTTTCTTTCGTTGGAAAATATGAGTTGGTAAGTAGGTAAAATTGATTGAGATTGATAAAAGTAGGTTGAAATAGGTTGAAATTGATATTTTTTTTGTTGAAGTGGGTTGAAATTGATTGAAGTTGGTTGAAGTTTTTTTTGTATGATGGGTTGAAGTTGGTTAAAATGGTGGGAAGAGGGTTGAAGTGGGTTGAGGTTGATTTTTTTAATTGAAGTTCCCAAAGTGAGTTGAAGTTAATTAGGGTTGATAAATTTGAATTTACCAACAAAAAGAACAGGGCCATACATTGACACACTGAGAGATAACTTGTTTAAGGCCAGCCCAGCATTTTGTTCTTGCTCTAATCAAGTCTGTGATGATTAATTAAGTAACCTGAGTACAAATGCACTGCGTGGAAGATGTTGAAAAATAAAATTAATTAAACGGAATTTATGCATGGTACCCAAAGAAGAAAGATAGCTAGTAATGTGATTAATTATGGACTAGCATAATTTCAGAATGTCACCAAATCAAATGCACACTCAGACTTTCGAATCTGCGTTTGCCCACTAAATGTTTTTTTGATCCATTTTATTCATATACAAAAATTTCTACCCTAGAAGTGTTGTATCTTGTTCATGTTGTGAAATCTTTTGAAGACATAAGAGATTTTGTCCAATGTTTTGATTATTTATTAGCTAGTCATGTGAATAGTGGGGAACAGTGTTGCACATTTGTCGGCTACGCTTGGCCCGAATTGAGGAGGGTTAGATAAGCGAGGGGAACACTGTTGCACATCTGTTTGTCGGGGCTTGGCCCGAATTGAGGCGCAAATTATATCATACAACCGGGTGGACAAGTCAATTGTCCACCCAGCCCACCAACAGAGGTTTTGAGTCATCCAACTGCCGAACCCTGACCCTTTAAAAAAAAAATTCATGCTCCTCAATTTTTTGAAATTGCGGTTTTCATTCTCCCCATTGTTCGATTACTCTTCGCTGCTTCAATTGCTTCAGTGTTCAGCAATTATTGAATGGTTGGGTTTGATCTTAATGTCGCAATTGATGTTGAATCTTCATTAAGCAGGAATTGTTCGTCAAGTTTGATAGTGTTTTTTTGGTCTCTATTTTTGTTTTCGGAATTGGAAGTTGTGTTTGTTAGTTTTGCGTTTTGATGAGTTAATTTCGAGATTTTTGAACTGGATTGCATTCGTTGTATGTAAATTTTGGTTTGTGACATATGAGAAACGATAGCTCACTGTTATGAGTTATGTGCTCACTAAATATAGTCGTTGGCTCACTAAAGATATATATTTGGCTCACCATGAAAAATATGTTGCCCTGTGGTACAGAGCAGTTTTTTGCTCACTAAAAAAAACGTTTGGCTCACTAGGGTTGACCTGTGTGCTCACCGATGTTACATTATAGCTCATCACAAATGTTATCGTTGTTTTCCCAGATTATATTTTCATTGTTGCTATGTACATATGAGAAACAACAGCTCACCAATATGAGTTATGTGCTAACTAAATATAGTTATTGGCTCACTAAAGAAATACATTTAACTTACTTGTATTGAGCTTGTATTCAGTAATCATAAATCAGTTCTCTGCTCACCAAATGTAATCACTATAATTAGTCTTGTGCCTACAGGGAAAACAATAGCTCACTATCAGTGTAACTCGCTATAAAAATCCTGTTGCCTTGCACTATAGAGCATTTTTGCTCACTTACACAAGCGTTGGCTCACAAGAATGAAGATTGTGCTCTCGAATTATGCGTTATAGCTCACCACAAAAATCATGTTGTTTTTGCAGATGATACTTCATTTTTCATATCTACATTAGATCGTTCTGTTGTTGAGGCTGTTGATGTTGATGATTATGTTAGAATTTTGTATAATCCTATTGGTGCTTCAAAAGGTAAAGACGCATTCCTAAGCTATATAATATATTTAATGAGCAATACAATGTTAGTAAGAAATATTTATATTATCTTTTATTATGACATAAGCGCATTCGTATTAAACATATTTAGTCAGTATAATACAAATATAATCTAACTCACTAAAAATATGTCATAACTCATTAAATATAAGTCATAACTCACTAAAAGGCGAATACATCATACCTTAGAATATGAACAAAAAAGTATATGTGCTAACTAAAATTGTATACTATATTATTTGTTCACTCATTTTTTATTATGAATGATTAGTTTTCCACTCTAAATCATATTGGTAACAAAATACATTTTAATTATAGTTCACCAAATATCTATCATGGCTCACTAAATAAATAGCATAGCTCACTAAAAAGAATAGTATAGATAGCCAGCAAATAATATTGTCAAGTTCTTGGGTTATATTACAGCTCAATCATTTTTTGCTATGACATAAGGTGTTTGTATTATATTTTGTGAGTATAATAGAAATATAATGAATTAATTAAATGTCGTCCAACTCACTAAATGTGTGCCATAGCTCACTAAATATATACCACAACTCACTAAATATATACCATAACTCACTAAAAAAATATATAGACAGTTAAAATATAGTTTAGCAAGTTTCACATGCACAATAACATTTTTTTTTAAGTACAATAGCACATCTTAATAAGTTATATAGTAGTTTTACTAAGTGAAGCCTAGGGTACATAAGATGCATTAGTTTGATCTATCCGTTCACTAAAAGCATGTATTAGCTCACTAAAACTGTATCTCAACTCACTAAGTATTGTAATGAGTTATACATTTTTAGTAAGCTGAAATTCGATTGTACAATTACTTCTGTACAACCGGTTGTATGATATAACAACTCAGTAAATAAATATCATAGCTCACTAAAAAAATATAAATAACTAGAATATAGTTTAGTGAGTTTCAAATTCACAATAACATTTTTTTAGTATAATAGCACATTTAATAAGTTATATCGTATTTTTACTTAGTAAAACTTGGGTACACAAGATACATTAGTTTCGGAATATCTGCTCACTAAAAGTACGTACTAGCTCACTAAAATTGTGTCTCAACTTACTAAAATATTTTAGTGAGCTGTACATTATTTTTAGTGAGCGAAACTGAATGCATAACAGTATATTTTAGCGAGTTATAGGGTATTTTTAGTGAGTCGAAATCCAGCGGTTTTCTTTATTTTTGTACACAAGATACATTAGTTTCGGTATATCTGCTCACTAAAAGTACGTACTATCTCACTAAAATTGTGTCTCAACTTACTAAAATATTTTAGTGAGCTGTACATTATTTTTAGTGAGCGAAACTGAATGCATAACAGTATATTTTAGCAAGTTATAGGGTATTTTTAGTGAGTCGAAATCCAGCGATTTTCTTTATTTTTGTACGTGGCGCGCCTTATGGGTAATTTGTTGGCCCGATTGTACAATTATATTTATACAATCGGATGGACGATATACCATCTGGAATTAAGGAGGGTAAGATAATCTACTGTAAGATTCTCCGTCTCATATTGTAGCACAAACAAAAGTTGATTTAACTCAATGAAAACACCACGTTTTCCTCAACAACAGCAACCAAAAAAAAAAAAAAAAAAACCAAACAATATAATAGGATTACTTCTTCTTTGTCTTCCTTCTTAAATAAAGTGCGAGATTAGAACTAAGTCGAAAGCGCGGTGATATATATCTTGTAGAACATAATCGAAATATCCTTGTAATAAATGAATAGATGTCAATTAAGACAAGATATTTTGAGTTCCATTTTATAGTTTCTCTTCTACATTTTTCTATTTCTTTTTCTAAGAAAACAATGAATTTAAATTTGAACTTTTATTATGTAATACTTTTTTTTAAACAAAAAAAAAATTTCATAGACAGGGCTGAGGGACAATTTTAAAATTTTTTGGATTCAAATGGGATCAACGTAAAAATTATTATAATATAATTAAGGCTTTATTCCTTGTCTCTATATGCCAAAAGTCTTCGTTGTGTGCACTAGGCTGCAGGTAGAAGTGTGCAGACGCATACATGGATCCTTGCATACAGGAGTGCTTTAACAATACTTTAAATCCAAGGCAGATCCAAATTAAAACTGACGAAGGCGTGATAATATAATAGTCGGATCATGAGGTAGTTTAGTATTATGAGAATTTTGTCACATGGGAAGACCTATCCACATAGATTTAGGCGGCTAATAATGCATTCGCTCCTGCGTGCCCTAGCCCCTTTCTAGTCGCAAATACCACTCTTCTATTTATTTATTTATTTTTGTGTTGGACCACAATATAGTATATTAATGGCTTTAGAATTTTTGGATATTATCTTGTAATCATTGTTGGTAAACTGATCCTTCGATTTTTCAACGACAATGGGATCTTTTTTGATAATCTCTCAAAGATCGATATCTTGTGCTTAACATATAGCTTCATGATTTCCTGCAACAAAAAATAATTAGTACCCATAAAAAGAGATGGACAACCAAAATCGAGATTATAATTATCCATGAGATCGAAACTATGAGACGGTTAAGTCTCAAGATAATAGCACCCACTCTGATACCAATTGAAAATTCAGATCGTCCTAGAGGGGCGTGAATAAGGTGATTACAGAAATTTAAAAACAAAATTGAAAGCAACAACAGAATTAAAATAAGACAATATTTAAGGATATTTAACGAGGTTGAGCCTCAATCAGGCTTCGGTTCCCACATAGAGTTATTCAACTCTGAGATTCAACACTCTACTTCTCTTATTAAGATGAATTCTCACAATCTCTCAGAGTTACCTCCTTCTAGAGATCCCAAGTACTTAAATCAATCTCTTGATTTAAGTATGGGGGAGTTGTGGCCTTCACACCAACTCCTAAGTGCACTATTTAATAAAGAATTCATCAATACACTCACAGCTTTTAATCATAATGTAATGCCCAGAGTGAATTCACAAATGTATAGCTCAATGTTCTTGCAACTTGCTTGGATGCTTGCTCTTCCTCATTTGACATCTATTTATAGGCTTTAGCAGTCGTGCAGCAATTCTGCCAAGAAATGAAATTCTGCCCAAAACATCTTGAAATTGCATTTCAGGCCCTTGAAATCTAGTCAACAGATTCTGATTTAATTTTCTTGCAATCTTTGCCACGATTTATATTGATATGAAGCACCATAATTTGTTTTCCTTGCTATTGCAAAATGTTACAGATATTCATTCTAGAATCAAGGGATAATGCTACTTAATTTGACTCAAATCCTATCACATCATTTTTACATGGTAAGTATCATGGATTAAAAGGATATTTATCATGTGAGGATAAAACCATTACAAATCAATTAATTTGATTCCTCAAAATTTGAAATTCAAATTTTGGATTAGCTAAATAATTTTCTTGATTAACTTTCCAATTAATCAATCAAATAAACTCGCATATATCTTCTCGATTTGGCAACTTAATGTTTTTCTAATATTAAAATATCATTGCCGACAAGGAAGATCAGCTATTTGGAAACAAAATAAAATCCTCTCGACTTGGCAACTTAATGTTTTCCAAATATTGAGATGACATTGCCAAATTATAAGATCATATAAAAGTCATAGTTGTTCATAGAATGACAAAGAGAGTATGTCCATAATCTTATCTTAAATAAAGAGATTTTAAATTTAAAATTTAAATATGGAAAATTTAATTCATGTAGGACAGGTAATTATCTCCTTAAAAATGCTACACCAAATAATATATATGGGGCCCAAAATATGTAGCCAATTTAATAAAATGCACCGATGAAAATATTATATATGAAATAGACAAACAATATAAATATTTAATAAACAATTATTTCATATATAGTTACTCTTCATGCTGTTTGTTATCATCAAAATCGACATGTGACTCTTATGTAGCATTTGGTTGAAAGTAATACAATCACTACGTAATGAAATCAACTATGTAATGTAATTGTCAGTGTAATAGAATGGGATAATAATTACATTACTATGTTTGGTTACAAAGTTTTTACAATTGTAATAGGATGGATTTATTTACAAATAATACTTAATTTTACACATGGCGTGAAGTACTTGCAATTCAATTCGTATTTAATTTTATTTACTTTAATTATTTGTAGCTTGGTTGATAATTATCATCCAATATCTTATTATTATGATTATGATATTTCATATGAGACTTCACTCTATTTATTCTAAATTATAAATTTACAATAATATGATATTGTTCAAGTTTAGCAAGTTGAGAGAGAAGATGATGGTGATGATGTGAGACAGAGGTGGGGGGGCAGGGAAGGGGAGAGATGATGCCTAGAACATACAAAAATACAATTACAATAATATGTTTAGAGGTGGGCAATGGAATGGGCTTGGCCAGCCCATTAACTAAACGAATTGAGCTGGGTGTAGTATATTTGTTAATGGGCCGGTCTGGGTTATGGACCAAATGAACCTGGCCCGCCCATAACCCATCCATTACCACCTAATGAGTGTTTTGGTGAGTTATTTTTTCAACTAATGTCTTTGTAATTTTCCAACCAAATTAAAATAGTCTAAATTCAAAGTCAGAAAATACACAACCAAGCTAATAAATGGATCGAATCATGTTGACCCATGGGCGGCCTACTTTGGGTCCGTTTAAAAACATAACAAACTTGTGCAAAACAACAGTATATAATAATTATTATTCTGTATAAAGTGTTGGTAATGAGTTTAACTAATTAGAACATGTAAACTAGTATATCAATCAGGTTAAAAAAATAATGGGTTACTAAATGGGCCATTAATGGGCTAACCCAGTCTGACCCGTTAATATGCCTTAATGTGCTGGCCTATTATTGACCCAGTCCATTATTGACCCACCCCTTTATTGGCCCTATTTTAAATGGATCGATCGCTTAACTCAATGGGTATCCGGTCCATTGCCTACCCCTAAATATGATCATTGTCTGAGTTAAACTTTATCTAGTATGGAGAGGACAGAGAAAGGGGTGAGGGGGGGCTTCAAACACTTAAAAACATGGCATTATAGTCTTAAGACACGGGAAGCAGAGGAGAGATAATGGAAAGAAGAGAGAGAAAGTCCCCAAATACAATAGCTTATGGTTAGTTAGACTTTGATTCAAAGGTATGCAATCACAATAGTTTAGAAAAAGTCAAATAATTATATTTGCATAGATTAAGGTAAAAGTAATTACAACGCAATCTTGGTTGCATCCCCTTAATAGTAACCAAACACGATAATGGAATCATCATTATCATTTTAATTGTATTACCACTTTGATTGCACAGAATTAAACGAGTCATTAGAGTCAACAGTATAGATGGAGTCTATTAGATTAACTAAAACACATAACACATAGTGACAATATACATAAAAAAAAACAAACATGATGTTTAGACCCCACAATAGTCCCTGATAGTGCAAAAGGCCATGCGGGTGACATCTTCAGTGTAAAACTTGAGCAAGCGCATATAATCGAAGGGCTTGAACAGTAATGGATGCTCATCATCTACCAATTCTTTGGGCGTTTCTATTGTGTCTTTGCTTCTTGAGAACAACGCCACTGAATACCTCGGTTTGTTGCCCTTCATTGTCACCCGATGAAGAGGTGCATGTACCCTGTTATTGCTCCATGCCTATAAAAAGCATAAGCCATTTCATTGGTAAGCAGTGCTCAATTACAATCGTGCGTCAATGTTTAGTAAAGGAGTTTAATTGGATTCAAGTGAAAATTAAGTTGGACTATTGGTGTTTCTGAAATTGATCAAGTGAATAGGCTAGAGATGGGTAATATACTGTCAAACGTACCCAGTACTTAGATTTGTCTGGTCAAGCTATTGAAATATAATGTCGGATCAATCAGTGGAGTTTGTGTATTTTTATCAATCTGAATTTGAGTTCAATTTGGTTTTGAGTTTTTTAACCATAGTAAATAGATTTTTGTTGGATGAAAAATTATACTAAAAAAGGATTCTAAGCTTCTGTTGTTTCAATTAGTAATGTATCTGGGAGTTGTGATTAGAGATTTGGGATTGAATTTTGTCTATATTATCCTTCGTGTCTTTTTTGTATTGGGGGAAAAAAAAAAAAACCCTGAAAAAGGATTAAAATATGAATATTGAATAGGACGTACCAAGAATACTTCCCCAGCCATGACAACAAAGGAGTGAGGGAACGCCTCGTATGGAACCCAATGTCCATCTTTGGTTTGAACCTCTAAGCCATCGACATCATTTTGGTGAAGAATGGTGATGAAGTTCTTGTCAGTGTGGGCTACACCTCCAATTGTTCCTTCCTCCTCTTGGGGTGCCCCATACTTAGCAATCCGAAGAAGGTAAGTGGTGGAGTTGAGATGAGAGTCCAAGTACTTTTCGACTCCATAGCTCTCAAACACCATCTTCGTTACCATTCTTTCCAATTCCGATACTTGCTTTGCATATTCATGCACAGCTTCACTGATGAACCGCAACACACAAGAAATCATATATTAGATCATGATTGTAATTAGTTGTAGAACAAAGCTAAACTCGAATTGTGTTTTCTTCAACCTTACCATAAATTTATTATGAGTAAGTCTTACCAAAATGGTTGATTCCCATGAGGCCACAAGAGATTGGTGAAACTCTGCGTCTTGTCATGAAGTGTGACATCCTCAATGCCAAAACTCTCGAGGAGAGGCATGATAGGGCCTGGCTTGTAATAGCCATGGTACGGTATGTTTGATATGTTTCTTGCCTTCACTTCTGGAGGCAGTTCGAACATTTTCTGGATGACACTGAACACCTCGTTGTGGAGGTTGAAGGAGACTTTGTCATAAATCGCCACAAAACATCCATAATCTTCGAGTGCTTCCCTAATTCTTTTGCAAGTCGAAATCCATGAACTCGAGCCAGGTTTCACATTCACAATAGTAAGGTCGATGATAGGGAGCTCTGGTAGAGTCTTGGAAACCATGGTTATGTTGTGATTAATTTTATCCTTTTGTGATCAAGGAAGATGTTCAATGAGTTCTATGAGAAATCGCACACCAAATCAAATTTGATAATCAAATCCATGTCACTACAAAATAGTGATTAGTATGACTAGTTAAGATTGTTAATGATCGTGCATGACACATCAAGATATGGAGAATATATAGTTCACTTGGGCATGCCAATGTCAAAACTGAAACAAAAATTGGAGCAGAATATATACACTCATATGACTTGCTCATTAAAAAAAGGACTGTTTGCCAAGATGAACAACATTTTGGAAATTAAATGAAATTATATCTGTCTTTTCCTCCAAAAAAAGTAAAACATAAAAATAAAATTCTGATAAAAATATCTTTTCAGAAAATACTTTGTTAGGAAAATTAAGTTTTCCCATAAAACTTTCACTATTTGAAATGTACAAAATTGTTCTTAAATTTATAATAGTTTCCTGGTTTCCTATATCATCTGCATGATAATCATTCCTGTCTTGTCTATCCAGATGCATAATATGTAAAACATGATTAAACTGCAGCAATATGTTACAATTTTACTATATCAAGCGCAAGTTTATTGAAATCACATATCAATGTTAATGACTCGTTGAAAGGTTAGGACAAAGATTGAGTGTTTTTTTTTTTTTTTTTTTTTTGTGTGTGTTCAAATGAGTCACAAAGGATAGTAAAATATAAAGAGAGAGGAGAGTCAAATCTAAAGCATCGCCTTAGCGAAGAACTCATATTCAATACTAGCTGCAAAAACACCGACTCTTTACCAACAAGTATGCATTTTGTGAATATAAGAACATGAAAATGAAGAGAAATGCTTACCCCCAAAAAGCTAACTCGTGTTACTTTCTATTGTATATTGGTGGTCTCGTTTCCTCTAATTTGTGGCTTCACTTTCTATGGCAGTGATGGAGAGAAAAATAAGAGCACCTAGGGTTTATATAGAGCTCCTGAGTGACACCGCAGGTTGGGGGGGGGGGGGATTAGGATTGGAGTAACCGACTGGCTTGAATTGGGGTTAGAAATGATTGAGATAATCCCAAAATAATTTGAAAAAGATTAATTATAGTAATTATCCAGAGAATTAATCCAGTTAGGACTTGGGGGCCGGCCGTACAAAATGATTATTAGATTATTAATTATTGTCTAGGTCTAATGAATTAATCTAATAATAATTAGTAGTATGAAATTTGCGTTGATGGACAGGAATTAATATACTTAGGATGAATTGAATGACAGGTGACGGTTGAAGGGGGCGGCAAATTTCAGTTAAAAACGGGCGGCGGACCAAATCTATGTTAACGTCATTCCTCTCATAATCCGTATGCATTGATGAGGTGGCGATGACTCTGTAGTTATTGACACTAAATAACTATTCTTTTGTTTTTTTTTCCCCCTAAAAAAAGTGTAAGAATGAGTTAATTCAATTAGTAAAATACCACTATGTTAATGAATGTTAACTTAAGCACTTCGACAGTTACTTCTTTTTAAGTAAAGTTTTGAATTTTTGACTTCTGAATGGATTAAATATATAATAGCATGATTATACTTTTGATAGATTAATAGTAGTTCGGGTTTAATTAATAAGGGATCAAAAATCATAATTTAATAGAGTAAACATTTAACTAAGATGTGTTGGTATTAGAGATTTGAGTTAAAATCTTATGTATCTCAACTTTTTAAGCCTCTTTTTACCGGAATTGAAAATGGATTTTTTACAAATTTAGATGAGGGACACTCTAGTATAAAAGAATCTATACATACATACATACATACATACATACATACATATATATATATATATATATATATATTATATATATATATATATATATATATATATATCTATATATATATATATATATATATATATATATATATATATCTATTGTGTATGTATGGATGTATATGTGTATGTGTGTGTGTCAATCACACAATTCAAAATAAAATATGGATAACAGGAACATATTATCTTGTTAATTAATATGATTTGAATTAGTAATAAGTCATGATATTAAGAACCTGAATTTAAAGTTGACATAAATCAGTATTTGTATTTTCATATATCTATACTATAATATAAAAGTAATATTGTGATGACATAATTTTTTCAAATTTTTTCATAAATTTGAGATTTTGAACCATTAGATTATTTAATTATATAATCACAATCATCGGATTTTCAATAAAATAGTTACCATCATAATTAAAAATATATAATATTATGATTTTTTTTGGCAATAGAATCTCTTAACTACCTAAAAACAAAATATATTTTGATATCCTTTCCTAAATCAATAAAAATAATTATCATCATAATATCATTAGATTATACGATTATATAATCACAATCATCAGACTTTCAATAAAAATAATTACCATCATAATTAAAGGTATATTATTTCTTGACTTTTTTTTTGGTAGTGGAATCTATTAACTACATAAAAACAAAATATACTTTAATAACTTTTTCTAAATCACTGAAAATATATATGTACTAAAGTTTATGAATGGTATTAATATTTTAGTGATCCAAGGAAGGAATAAAGTATTAAAGTTTTACTTTTCTTATTTTAATGGTAAATCCAAAATTAGCCACTTTACATATCATTATTAGATTAAATGGAAGATATGTGAATTAATAGAAGAGCTAGACCTAGACAAAAGATTTTTCTTTCCAAATATTCTTAATGCCGGATAAGGTATTTTTCTTCTTATATTTCTTGATCAGGAATTAAAGTTCCTAAAATCACTAATTTTTTTTTTATGAACAAAAATTCGCACAATGACAATTAATTAATGGTTGAAAATGTTCCTTTTAAGAGGTTGATGAAGTTTTTTATTTTTTTAATTTGTAACAAGTATTTCTATACCCATATAATAAGTGAAAAAAATTTATAAGTTTTTAATTGTAATAATTATTTATAAAAAATTACAATATTCCAAATAGCAACCATGTCATATACAATATTTTGAGTTTCTTAAATAAAACAATGAATAACTTTTTAAGAAGAAGCAATTATTGATAGGTGCAAATTATGAGAAACTATCAACTAAAATTTCTAATATATAGAAATATACTATAATAAGTTTAGTAAATATTTTTGATAGCAGTTATAATATCTTAATTTCTCTATAATAATTTGAAAATTATGATAGTCTAAAAAATTATCTAACTTATTCATTGCTGAGTAATATTGATTATACATTTTCAGTTGTATATTTATATTGTAAATTTTGCAAGTGTATGGTTGATCGCTGTAGTAAATACGGGTGTCGATCCTCAGGGATGTGTTACGAAATTAGATCGCTATAAAATTAAATGTGATACAATTGAATTAAATTGTCAAGGCTTAGTTAATTAGTAACCAATTATTTCAAAATGCTGCACTGGAAGATTAATATCAGGAAGAAATTTACCCTATCCATCACCATTAACTTTAATTATGGGCAAATTATGCAAAGCAAAATCAAATTTAGATAACCGAAACACAAAAAGAGAACTTAACAAACAGGAGAGAAATTAAGCTCCACCTCTTCACCTCCGACTCCCTTCAACTCTGGTCTGAAATGAGAATATGGATCTACACGCATATATGAACCGAATAGAAAATTCAGTTCCAAAAAATGACCAGTACCGAAAACTCGAACATAGGCCAAACTGAAGCTCTGCCTATGCGCGAAGAATGCAAACTTGAATTTGCAACTATCACTTGACTTTAAATCTTAACAAATCAAAATCAGTTCTAGTAAAATTCTGAATCTTGAATCAAATTTTAGAGTTTAAATCTACAACTGAAAACAAGAATGATGGTGATGAAGTACCAGCATACCAAGAAAGTGGAGTCGGGCTTTTCTGGGTAGCAAAGCAAAGAAAGAAGAAGGGAGAGAGGGTTGGATATCACGTCCAAGTACATGTGAATTAAGTGAAAGAAAGAAATAAAAAGAAGTGGTCTTGGATGGGGCTGTGTCAGGGGCAAAATAGGTCAGTTTGGAAGGGGAATCCATGTCCCCCATAGAAGGTAGAAAACGGGCGCGCACAAGCCAAGGAAAGAAAAAGAAGAGAACTGGCCCTTATGGGAGGAAAGAGACAGAGAGAAAGGACGCTGAACTTTAGATTGGCTTGGCATTGGACGCGCAAATGGGTCTTGCAGACTAGGCTGTGCAAGAACAAGGCGGACATGCATAGTGTGAAGAGAGAGAGAAAAAGAGCTGAGAATGGAAGAGGGAGGGGTAATTGGGCTACGGTTATTGGGCCGGTTCTTCTTCTTCTTCTTTTCTCCACTTGATCCAATATTAATCAGTTGAGCATTATTTATTTTTCCCAATTTTTTTTCAATTCCTACAAAATAAATAAAATAATATTAAAAATTCTAATTTAATCATTTATTTTGGAGCAAATAATAGATAATGAAGAGTATAAATTGAACTCAATTTCTGATTGAATAGTTTACATTATTATATACTATATTCTTTTATATGAGTTATGGATAAATTTATATAGTTTTATTATGAGATCATACAGATTATAGAAGATTTATTATTCTTCATAAGGATACTCGGGCTATTTTGCATACAACAACACAATTAGATTCATATGTAACACATGTATTATATTGTTCATCATGTTTTGGACACTTTATTTTTTGATTACTGACTATCTCATTATAACATTCTCTACAGTCATATGGTCATCTATCAGTATATGCCATTATAAATAATTGTATAGATAAACTATGAGTATTTATTATGATGCCTTGATGATGCCATGAAGTAGAATTGTCTACCACCCTTATTGTACCAGTTAGTTGGAAGGAAGAGGTGTATTACTTACGAAACACTATTCCTAGGTATATCAGGTACACAGGATATAATTGTAATCTTCATTATATCATTGCTTAATCAAATTATTACTAAGAACTTAATTTTTAATGTAGGTATAAGAAGAAAATGTGAATTCTTCGTCATTGGCACCAATAATTAACGCATTATGGTGTCATTTAGCATGATTTTTAATTTCATATTGACGACCTACAATCTTTGTCATCCTTTACATCGTGTGTTTGATAATCATACGTTATTTTAATTATTCAGTTTCAATGGTTATGCATAAAAGTACTATCTATTCATATTTTTCAATAAATTTAAGTATCTTTTTCTAAATTACAATATTAACTTTGTCTACAATTAACATTCATCGATTATTTTGACTATATATATATATATATATATATATATATATATATATATATATATATATATATATATACTGTAATATACACCGTGTAAAGTACGGGTCCATACTAGTACATTGGAAAAATTCTGATGGACTACTTTAATAAAGACCCATTCAATTTAGCGTTCTTTGATGGATTTTGAATTAATGGGATAATATGTTGCTCAATAAATTAGCAATAGTCAATCTTAGGATGCTACTTCAAATTGAATATTCTTAAATATGCAAATAATCATAGATCTTTTCAAACCAATCAAAAGGGCTTTTACAAATGAACGTGGTTAATATTTAAAATGCATTATATCAGATTTAATCCAATGGACGCTATCGGCATATTATATTGGAACAAGAACGAAGATTTAGAAGATAAATGAGGATATTCCATGAAAATAACTTTGCAATCGACAAAATTCATGGATTTTGCAATGAGACAAAAAGCTACCCGCATTGATGGCAGGGTCTCAATTGGATACAATTTTGAAGAATCGGTTTGTGAAATAAAAAATAGCAAATATCAATTCATATATATTGAGGTGCAATTTATAGATGGGCCCATTAGACGTTTTTTATATTTATATATATATATATATATATATATATATATATATATATATATATATATATATATATATATATATATAATATATATATATATGGATAGAGTTTGCTACATGAATATTAAGAGTATATATCCTCAGGTTTACAGTATAATTTAATACTAGATATTTAATTAGTTAACCTCATATGTTGAATTTTTGGGCGCTCCCTTCAATTTGAAGGACACCAACAAATATATTAATTTTAATTGAAAAAAAAATTGAATCAAAAGGGACAGAGTTTGAGAGGCGGTGCAAGAATTCAAGCTAATATCGAAATCAAGATTTTCTCAATAAAATCTTGAAATGGTGGTTCCTTTCATTAAATGAAAGGTTTGACATTGTGGAGACATTTGTTCTAAAGTCTGTGTTCGGTGGCACTAGACTCTGACAAATTGCGATGTTACTTTGCCGACATGCTCTATAAGTGATGTTGAGCTACATTGCATTTGGCACATCAAGCACAAGCTTAGAAGGCAATAAGATTCAGCTTGATTGAGTGATCTAATTAAAATTGGATGAAAGAGTGTGTAAACAAACCAGAAAATAGTGTGGACAAGTATACATAAATACCCTATTAATTTGATTAGTAAGTGTGGTATGATCACTTATTTAGGTGAGAGAGTAAGAGGGTTTGTAACTTTTTCATTCAAAAGTTACATTGTATTGTTATTGTATTATTGTAATGGATATTATCCGGCTCAAATCACGATTGTAGACGTAGGTCTATTGAGAGACTGAACCACGTAAAAATTATTGTGTCATTTTTTCATTTTTCTAGCATTATTTCTATTGGCTCATTCATCGTTCCCAACATTAATTTATGGCGCATTTTCATATTTCTTTATTAGAAGATTCAATTCCCAAAAAAAATATTTCTTTATTAGAAGATTAACATCACTGTTTTTATTACAATTGTTTTTTTTTTTTTTGATTGGAATTTGAAAAACAAAAAAATTGGGCACAAGTCTTAGTGTAATGTCTAAAACAAAAGCACTGAGAGTATTGCACTGAGAGTATTGCCAGCCGATGGAACGGGGGGCAGGGAGTGGGTCCCGCGTGTCACGCGCGTGTCCGGAGGGCGCTGGCAGCTAAGAAAACGGGGCAGTGAAACGCGTGGCAGACCGCGCAGGCGTGCTGCCTCGCGTGTAATTTTTTTTTTTGTCGTTTTCTGGGCCAAAATGCGTCGTTTCAGTTGGCGTTCCACTTAGAGTGACGCGTTTTGGGCAAAAATTTAAAATAAAAGGAAAAGACAGTGGACCATTGGCTGGGCTTCGTGAACTAGGTCGAAATGGCCGTTGGACCTGGGAAGGGGCGTCCAACGGCTATTTTTTGCCGATTTTTTTTTTTGTTGTATTTTTTGTTCTATAAAAGCATGCAAAAATTGTTGAAAAATTTGTCTACATTTCACTCTTATTTCAAATCTGATTTTGCCCTTGGTCTTGTAATTTTGAGTTTTATGAGACTTGGAAAAAATTGAAGTTGCAAGAGGTACAAATTTAGGTAAGTAATAATACTTGTTATGTAATTGGTTTTAGTTTTGTAAAAATAATTTTAGTTTGATATTGTAACTAATATATTTTGTTTTGTGGAATTTTGTAGACATATTTTGGAGTTTTTCATGAAGTTGAAGACTAAAGTGAAGTGAAGGAAATTTCAAGTAATGCAAACATTTTGTTATTGTTATCTTGAAATTGTTAGAAATTTTGTTTGTTCTTTTTAAAAATATGTTAGAATTTAAATATATGTTAGTTAGAATTTAATTGCATGATTAAAAAATTTAATATTTTCTATTCTTCTTTACAATTTATTAATTGCTTGAATTTAGAAATTAATTTTGTTGTTGTTTACAATATGTTAGAAATTGAATGTGTGAATGTATTTTTTTTTTAAATAAAGAAACAAAAATTGGTAGGGTAAGCATGTTTAAAATAAGTAAGCATGTTTAGAAATTAGAGTTGAAATGTTTAGAAATTAGAATGTAGGTATTTGTTAGTTAGAATTTGAGGTCCTCCATTACAAAAATTAATATGGTTTGTTATTTTTGAAAATATGTTAGAAATTATGTGTGTGATTGGAAATAAGTACAAGTAAGCATGTTTCGAAGTTAGAATTGAAATGTTTACAAATTAGAATTTAAATACTTGTTACTTAGAATTTAATCACTTCAATACGAAAATTAATATTGTTTGTTCTTTTTAAAAACATGTTAGAAATCAAGTGTGTGCTTATTTTTTTCTTTAAAAAAATAAGTAGGTAGGGTAAGAATATGTAAGAATATGAAGTATTTGAATATTCACTTAGAATTGAAATATTTGTTAGTTACAATTTATTTTAGAAATTAATTTTGTTGTTGTTTACAATATGTTAGAAATTGACTGTGTGAATGTATTTTTCTCATAAAGAAACAAAAATTGGTAGGGTAAGCATGTTTAAAATAAGTAAGCATGTTTAGAAATTAGAGTTGAAATGTTTACAAATTAGAATTTAGGTATCTGTTAGTTAGAATTTGAAGTGCTTGATTACAAAAATTAATATGGTTTGTTATTTTTGAAAATATGTAAAATTATGTGTGTGATTGGAAATAAGTACAAGTAAGCATGTTTCGAAATTAGAATTGAAATGTTTCCAAATTAGAATTTAAATGCTTGTTACTTAGAATTTAATCGCTTCAATACGAAAATTAATATTGTTTGTTCTTTTTAAAAACATGTTAGAAATCAAGTGTGTGCTTAATTTTTTTTTTTTAAAAAAAGTAGGTTGGGTGAGAAATATGTAAGAATATTTGGTGTGATTAATTTGTAATTGGTGAGATTGACGTCATTGTAAATTAGGTTAGAGTATTATTAACTATTTGAATATTTAGTTAAACTTGGCATTATTAGATAAGTGTAAAAGTAAGCATGATTAGAAATTAGAGTTGAAATGTTTAGAAATTAGAATTTAGGTATTTTTTAGTTAGAATTTGAAGTGCTTAATTTGTAAGCATGTGTAGAAATTGGAATTGAAATGTTTGCAAATTAGAATTTAAATAATTTTTGTTGTTTTGTAAAATGTGTAAGAAATTAAGTGTATGAATGTTTTTTTTTTTTTAATTGGTAGGTGTTGACTTTAAAATGGATCATAATCACCCACAATCTTTTATGAACTTACTTACCGGGGATAATTCACAACGAGATCCCGCGAAAAACATGAACATTGTCCCGAACCCTCCTAATTGGCAATATGATCCACAATACCCTCAACAGTATGCACATATACAATATCCTCAACTACCACCAAACTTTCCCCTTCAAAGCCAAAATGTTCCCCTAATTCCAAATTTTAACTATGGTTTAATGCCCCCTCTTTATCAGCTACCCCCACCTAATAATACGACCTCATCAACACCCCATCCTCCATCCAACCCCACCCACAATGAGAGTGTCGGTGTGACTTCCAAGTGGACATTGGAAGAAGATCGTCGCCTCGTCACATCATGGATCAATGTCAGCATCAACCCCCTTATCGGGGCTGACCAAAAGAAAATGGGGTTTTGGACAAAGATCGCAAGTGCCTACAACAAGCATGCTCCCGATGGAGTTATGAAGCGATCGGCGAAAGTTTGCAATGCTCGTTGGAACCGAGCAGCTCCTCTTGTGTCCAAGTGGACCGCTTGTGTGGGCCAAGCTTATCGGGCGAATCCAAGTGAGGCGAATGAGGACGATATTATACAGGAAGCCCAAGATCTATACGTTGATATGGTAGGCAAACCGTTCGACTTGATGCATTGGTGGGTGCTACTGAAGGACCAACCGAAATGGGAGGTCAACTACGATCAGTTTGCAGATGTCGCCACTAAACACTTGAGGATTAATGAGGTAGGCGGGTGCACTGAGAGTGACACATTTGGCACACCCAGCACCCCGGCACACCAACAACTCCTGTTAGTAAAGATACACCAATGGACTGATCCGCCTCATTAGAAGAAAAGCCGCCAAAAGAAAGGCGAAAGAAAGAGCACATGACTTGGCGGTTGATGTTGTCACCAAGGAGCTATCCATCATGGGGACAACAAATGTGAAGAACAGCATCATATGGGAAAGATATGTCATCGCCCAAGAGAAGAAGGCGAAGGCCGCTAAGGTGAAGGCAGAAGCAGCTAAGAGAGCTGTTAAACTAAGAGACTCTCATCAGTACCTCCAACGGATGAAGTATGAGGACAAGATACTGAGAATGGACATTGCTAAGATGTGCCCGGAGGATCAAGCACGATATGGTCCACTTCAGGAAGAAATTAGGAGTCGATACCGCCAAACATCGTCTTCATCTAATGCTAGGCCTTCTTTAGATTGATAGCCATGTCTTAGGAATAATATGTTGTTTACCTTGTGCTTTTGTTGTTCTTTCTTTTCGAAAGTGTTTGTTGTAATTGAACCGCTTTCTGTTGTGGAATGAAATGTTCAATTTTATTTTAATGAGTTCAATTTTAATTTCACATCATAATGTTGGATTTTTAATATGTTGGATTGTAGCTAAGATGTTTAATTTCATTTTAATAAGTTCAATTTTAACTACGATGCTCTCTTAATTTGCTTTATTAATATGTGAATTTCCCTAACATTTGAAAACTTCTATCACAGGTCCTACAAAATGAGTGACCCATCTTCTTCATCTTTCACAGAATCAACAGATGGTCTTAGCTTCATACTAGAGTCATCCTCTTCTAGTGATGACTCACTGATACTTGAAGCCATACTCAACAATCAATCTCACGTGAAGTCATTAGAGTTAGCTCTGAAACTCAGACAAGAGGGAAGAGCTTCATCATCCCGACGATCAAGAAAGAAGAAAAGATTCATTCGGAGGGATCGAGAAGACGCACATGATTGCTTCCACAGAGACTATTTTGCCGATAACTCTATCTACAACGAAACCCACTTTCGGCGTAGATTTCGGATGCGGAAACACTTGTTCCTCCGCATTGTTGATGCCCTCAGTAGTCGATTTGAGTACTTCCAGTTGAGGTACGATGGTATTGGTAGGCGTGGGTTGTCGCTGCTCACCAAGTGCACCGCAGCGATGTGTATGCTCGCCTATGGGGTATCGGCAGATTGTGCCGATGAGTACTTGAAGATTGGAGGAAGCACGGCTATGGAGTGTACGAAAATATTTGATGCCGGTGTCATTCAAGTGTTTGGGGACGAGTATTTGAGAAAACCAACACAAGCTGGTGTTGATCGACTGTTGCAAGTTACCGAGGCACGTGATTTCCCCGGCATGTTTGGGAGTATAGATTGTATGCATTGGGAATGAAAGAACTGTCCATCGGCTTGGAAAGGAATGTTCGCAAAAGGAATTTACAGAGTTCCCACCTTAATTCTTGAAGTTGTTGTTTCATATGACCTTTGGATATGGCACGCCTTCTTTGGGTGCCCGGGTAGCCTCAACGACTTAAATGTTCTTCACCGATCAGATGTTTTCCAAGAGGTGTATGAGGGTCGGGCTCTAAAATGTGAGTACGTCGTGAATGGTCGCGAGTACAATATTAGATACTTTTTGTCCGGCGGTATTTATCCAAAATGGGCAACATTCTTGAAAACCATCCCTCTTCCCCAAGGACTTAAGGCAAGATTGTTTGTCGAACGTCAGGAGTTTGTTAGGAAGGATGTGGAAAGAGCATTTGGGGTTCTACAAGCCCGCTTCGCTATCATTCACGGTCCTGCTCGAAACATGGACAAAGGTGAGTTGGATATGGTAATGAAGGCATGTGTTAACTCCATAACATGATCATAAAGGACGAACGAGATTCGTATGACCTTACTTTCGACTACGATGATGTCGAGGACAACACCCCGCAATCAAATGTCCAACAGGGCTATCATCCATGCTATGTTGCCTAGCTCCATAGAGTAGTAGAAATTCATGACCCAACACTACATACACGTCTCCAATCAGACCTTATCGAGGAAATATGGAATCGACATAGGGCGCAACAAAGCTCACAACCATAGGTATTAAGGGTTATTCATCATTCACCTGTGTTGTATTTTTTCTTCATCATCTAAATTAGTGTTTTAAATATCGAACACTCGGGTTGTAATTTTCTTCAATGTCAATCCTCAGATTTGCGTTTGTATTAATTGAATTCTACATTATATTCCGTATGCTTTCAATCGTTCAACCAATACAACTTAACTCATCAATTTTTAGATACATCAAAATAAATTAATACATTTTTCGGAAACATAAATTACATATTTTTTCATTCGGAAAATAAAAATTATTTTTAACTTATACAAAACCCAATATGCAAAAACAATTTTGACAACATAAAACAAATAAAATATGTTTAGTAGTTGACTCCATCAACAAATATTAAATCACTTGTCCTGAAATGAGTTCCATTGGCTGGGAAAATGAAGGAATGCAAGCTCCAAAACTGTGGAACTTATGCTGACATGGTATGCGAGAGTTTCACAAACTGGAACTCTGGTTGGGAATATTCTAAAGTTGTTCGATGAAATTCAAAAATATGAAATTGAAAAATATCTATATATTCTTGTTCAACATAAATATATATGCGTAGATGCATCATTTAAAACAAAAATAGTGGAATAAATAAAATACTGTAAAAGTGAAGATATTCAAGAATTATGTATGTATTACCATATTTCTATGATTAAAAATTACAAAATAACATGTACAATCATCATGCTCTCAATATTTTTGATCAATTAGGGTGTGCGACCTTTATTTAACTTAATAGTTGATATAGTGATTTAGATAATTTGATAAGTTAAGTTTGCTGAGCTAATCAAAGGAAAACGGAGGAATTGAGTAGGTAACACCAATAAAGTAGTAATTAATTAAAATTAAGGGTGGCGAAGTCTTGACTAGAAGTGCTAAGCATGTTGATTAAGATTTAAAAAATTTAAAGAAAGGCGTGCTGATAAATCCTAGAGATTTTGCCGCTGCTTGGACGGCAGATTTCCTGACCCATAGTTTTTATCAAAGCACAAGGGGAAGGCCGCGTTGACTCAAAGCCGGTTGTCCATTGGACAAGACGTTGACTTGCTTTTAAAAAATTTGCCTAATTATAAACTAATAGTGTTGACTTTGACATTCTTAGCTTCTCGTGTTTTGTTTAATTTAACTAGATTCCATGTGTAATTTGCTTAATTGTATATTTATTTTCAAGTGATGTATTTCGTCTGCAATGGCAAGACATGCCAAAGAAAAAATTTAGGAGTCAAGATTTGATCCCAACGTCTTTGATAAAATAGAAAGAATTTTACCACAATTTCAACATAAGCTTTACATATAATATGGATAACACATTATACATGTATACTTGTGCAAAAAAAAAGCTCGGGTGGTCAGGCCACCTTAGGCCTCAACAAAGATCTACTGCTATTTGTATGGTTTTGACAGTAATTAAAGTATAACAGCTTTGCAAAGTCTATTCACCAGGGTTCAAATCACATAAGAGTTATATTTTATCTTGTGTAGGAGTTACAGACAGATTCTCACGAAGGCTTGGTATCCCAATAATGGACATGGTGATCTTTCTACTACTTTCTACCATGTACTCCTTTTTCCCATCAATTATAATCCATTATACCTAACGTTAGCTTGTACAGGTGTCTGGTGGCTATGGGTTGGTACTTACACTACAATAGGCTGGCTCATTTGAGACCGAAAAATTCAGTCTCCAAAATAGAAAACTCGCTCTCTATTGAATTTTGGAGACCGAACAGAGACCGAAAGTATTGGTCTTCAAAAACTTGGTAGCAATTCAAATTTGGAGACTAAATTGCATACATCGGTCTCTACCTGAGACCAAATTTTGAGACTAAACTGCAGTGGTCTACATTGGAGTCTGGGCCAGATTGGTCTTTATTGGGGACCAAAAAATTTGGTCTCAATTAGAGACCAAATATTTTGGTCTCTGACTGAGACCAAAATTGCTCGGTTTCTATTTGAGCCCAACAATGCCCGGTCTCCATTTGAGACCAAATGGCCCGGTCTCTGTTTGAGACCAAAATGGCTCGGTCTCCATTTGAGACCGCTAACCTCGGTCTCTATTGGAGACGGGGTTTTATTTGGGTCTCAACTAGAGACCGGGACCCCTTTTTTGCTAATTTGGAGACTGCGACTTCAGTTTCGGTCTCAAACAAGGACCGTTATTTCAATTTCGGTCTCTAACCTGCATATATTTTTTGCAATAATTCTACCCATGTGAACATACCACCTACATTTTACACATCATGATATTTACATATCCGGGCCACATTTGCCCCTAAATACAATATCTCGAAGTACGTGCCACACATTTGGCATCACAAATCCTAAATTACACCAAAATTTCTGCAGTTTCGTATTCCAAAAATACAACTACCGTGTACAACAGTTCCGTATCCAACAATTTTCGTAGCACCGCCCAAAATGGTTATCTAGCATACATGAAGTCCCGAGACCAATGTTCTATATTCAAGTATTCAAGCAATTACAATTATGCATCCAACTAAGCTAAGGGGTACAACCATACATACCTAAATCTATGAGGACGCCTGAGAGTTGTTTGCACGGGTGGGGTGGCCAAGGAGCGCCGAAAAGCTATCAAATCGAGCATTAAGCTCTAGCAGTCCAATTCTTTGCTCATCCAACTGCTTCCTCCTAGCTTCCAACTTCTCCCTAGTACTACTCAACTTCTTCGTAGTACTCCTCAACTCCTCCTCTATTGAATGTAGTCAAACTTGGGTCGTCTGCAGCTCATTCTGCATCATTTGCAGTTGATCCTAGAGTAGGGTAACTACTGGGGAGGAATATGCCGACGAAGTACTGCAGCCACTATGCCTAGATGTGGTCGGTCTCTCAAACAGGGCAGAATTTTCTCTTCCAAATCCGTATATAGTGCCCTTCTCACTCCAACCACCACAAGCCTTAAAGAACATGTAATTATCTGCCACTGAACCGACTTGCACATCAGTCCGTACTTTCAGTTGCTCATATTTTTCCTGCATCATCGGAATGAATAGAAAAAGTCAAACAAGAATCTTGTGTACAGATTTCGGTCGTCTAACTTTAAACCGAAGTATTGCTATAGTGCTTACATAAACACTCTGTGCATGAGTATCGCACCAAATCCGCTGATCACTCTCATCAACCTTTGAATGAGTGGCAGCAAACAACTCAGCAGCCGAAGGTCTTCTTCCCAATTACTTCGCCTATCATATACACGTATATCTCTCTACTTAGCAACATTGCAAAGTTGAAAACCACGTATTCCAGTGATGTAGATTATATTTTCATACCAGTCTCTCGGCCCACATTATAGCTGATATTAACCCCTGGTTGTGCCCAATCTTAGCCTTCAGCCCCTCTGTCTTGTTCTTCCTGTTCCGCTCATATCGCTTCTTGAATTCCTCATCAGTTTCCCTCTTGTTCTTTAATGATGCGCGAAGATCATCCGTCATCCAAGGAATGATCTTCTCCGGAGGATCCTTCCCGGCCTTGTTCACTATATCTTTCACCCTTACACGCACCTTTTGTTGCCATTCTCTTCTGACTAGTGCCTCATGCTCGGGATCTCATGTGAATCGTTCCTGCACCTAAAATTCCAAACAATATAAAAAAATTAATTGCATTGTGTTAGTAGGTATGAATAAATGCGTGTACGTAAGTGGTCATGTTAATTTGCAACAAAACTCATAATAAGTGGTCATGTTTTAAACATAATAAAGATAAAACACACGGATTATCATGTAATATGTCAGTTCTACACACACACACAAAAAAAAAACAAAAAAGAGAGATAGGACACTTATTGGCTAAAAGATTGCTTGAAAGACATATATATTTAATGTAATGTAAAGATAGGTGATTATAATTAAGAATAACTAAATAAATAAATCATTCTCACCTCAAATAAGAACTCCGTAGCTACCAGCAGCCTCATTAAACCCCCTTTTGTTTAATTTGCAGGGCTTTTATTTATCCCTCAAATCAACATTCATCTTCTGCCTCTCTCTTTCATCTCTTAGCTTCCTCATTCATTGATTCTCCAGTTACTTTCATGCCTTTAATTCCCACTTAAATTAGTACAAAAGACATTCTGCTGTTATTTTTCTGGAAAGAAACGGACAGAGTTCCGCCTAAAAAT
This sequence comes from Carnegiea gigantea, assembly GCA_029747015.1. Classification (NCBI taxonomy): domain Eukaryota; kingdom Viridiplantae; phylum Streptophyta; class Magnoliopsida; order Caryophyllales; family Cactaceae; genus Carnegiea; species Carnegiea gigantea. The sequence continues at coordinate 229,119 of JAKOGI010000534.1, read as the reverse complement.
AAACTATATCCCATGCTTTAAGCCATACATTAGTTCCAAGCAATAAATACAACTACAAAAGATACTCGCAGGGTCAACGAGCCACACGCCCGGAGTACACCAAATATATATCTTAACGGATCACACATCCAGATCTCTGTGTGTGTTGGGGGGTTTGTGTGCGTATATATATGTATATCTGTGTGTGTGAGGGGTCTGTGCATATGTATATTTTTGAAAAGAAACGGATAGAGTTTCGCCTAAAAATTGACCATATCCCAAGCTTAAAACCATACATTACTTCCCTGCAATAAATAAAAGTACAAAAGACATTCGCATGCTCAACGGCCACACGCCCGAAGTACACCAAGTATACATCTCAACGGATCACACATCCGGAGCATTGGGATTTACATCCCAAAAATTAAGAAAACAGGATCAATATTTATGTCACATACATGTTCGATGAATTTAACTGATATGATTGACGTTTAAGGCTTATGATGTACCTAAATCAATTTATCTATCAATACTTATGCAACTGAAATCAATATTGGTATGATGTACCTAAATCAATGCTAGTATACCAACCAACATACCATATTGTAAAGCTTAAAACCTTTACCTTAAAACAATTCCACCAAAACCGCTTGCGATCCCCAGGGGCGTCTCTCCAACATGTGAAGCCGTCCTTGTAGTAAGTTCGAATGGTCTCGGATATGGCTCGTGCGACATCTCGATGACCAAACCTATGATAGAGCATTGCCCACAATTTAGATGAAAACCTAGTACACCTCGGGCTCGTGGATTTTGAAAGTGAATGACACCTACCACATGCTGGTGTTAGGCACAAGTCGTACCCTTGTCAATGGCGTGCTAGGGCCCTCCAACGGAATCTCCGAATGTTGCGTCTCTTAAGAGTCGTACAGGGCAATGGATCTGCTTGAACCATCCATGCATACCTACTCCTGCGCAACGTTAGGTAAATCAGTTAGATGAGTGCATGCATTTAAATTAGAAGATTGTATGCCAAATGACACTAAATATGATACACTTAGCAATGTTGGACATTGTGCTATGAAGGTGACAACTCCTCATCTAAACAAATCAAATAAATTGTTCTGTTAACCTTGCTAGGCAACTCCTTCAAGTTCATCCGAACTCCTATGCTTTGGTTGTTAGCACTGAAAACATCACTTTGAACTAGTACCTTGGGAATGAATGTTCGATGCTTCTTCCAAATTGCCTGTTCAGAATGGGTGCAGCTGCAGTCCTCCTCTCCAACTAAAGATCGGATTGGTGGAGATCCAAGTACCAAATGGTTCATACCGTTAGGACCCACAAGGGTTCAGATGACAAGTACCTTTCTTGTGTTTACCAATAGGAAGACCCCAATGGGAAAATCGGTGTTTGCCTATCCAAGGAGTTAATGGCAGTGGCTGGTGATGCTTTGAAGACTAACATTACCACACTAGGGCCACTTGTTCTTCCAATATCCGAGCAATTGCTCTTCTTGGGCACCCTAGTAGGGAAGAAGCTATTGAAAATGAAGATCAAGCCCTACATTTCCGACTTCAAGTTGGCCTTCGAGCATTTCTGCATCCATACCAATGATTCAAAATGTGGTTTCGATCGCGGTTGAGGTTTTGATCGCGATATGGAAAAATCGCTTATTTAGAAGCCAAGGGAAGGATGAAGAGGGGAGACCGAGTATGGCAAATTGTGTTTGGGTCTGGTTTCAAGTGCAACAATGCCGTGTGGAAGCCTTTGAGAACCATTAACCCTACCAAGAAGAAGAATCCATGGATGGATGAAATTGACAAGTTCCCAGTCAATGTTGCCTTGGTTTCTCCATTCTAAGACCCTACTTGTGTGCTTTTGTGTTATTGTGTCAGAAGAGGAGAGCAAGAGCAATTTTTACTAATGGTTTAGGAAGATGGTGAAGCAAAGTTTTCGGAGTTTTTCTCACTATCAGAGGATACTGCCATTTATTGCAAGATAGCCAATGTTTTCTTGGAATTGTAACAGTGAAGCTTGTAGTTGTTTTGCCCTATTTGATGCTATTAGAGGTACCTTTAGATGTTTTCTTTCGTTGGACTTAGTTTGTATCATGTTCTATTATCTTTTAGATCATGAGTTTTGATTCTTACATTTAGTGCTCCGATTATCTAAAATCGAGTTTATCTTGGATGAGATGCTCTCAGGTATACCTTGTGAATCACAAACAACATGCATTATTTGGCCATATAAGACAACCCATTGTTGGTCATGATTTCGTGGGATTCAGAAATATTTAGATATAAATAACCTTATTTCTACATACATCACTACCTCAGTTGCTATAAACATTGATTTCAAGAGATAGCTATGAAAACTATGAGAAAAATTTTGAAGGTTGAATCTTTAATATTTGGCCCTATAATAAACCCACCAAAAAAGAACTTGATCTTGTATAAGTAGCTCATGTGATCGTCTCCCACAAGTGGTACTTGAAATCATCTTGGTGACAAATGAGGCATGTTGCCAAACTAAGGCAATAGTTCATTTTGGCTGTAAAGGGCAGTCATGGTGAGCCAAAACATACATCTCCAAAGAGGCAAAAGATTACTATAATTGAAAACACCCCCCCCACAGCCCTTTTTTTGGGTGTTCATTCAATTCAAATCAATACAAATGCATCTACTAGCTGGATAATGGGGCCTCTTCGCTGGAAGAATAGACCATGTAGCCCCAAAAAAAAAAAAAAGTCACACTACCAATGAATGAATTACCTCATGGGCCTCATCGAGTATTATGGTAGTTTTGAGTTGTTTGTCAAGTGTCATGGCAGATTTAAGTTGGATATTTTGGTAATCTCTCTCAAAACTTATGTCATACTCCTAGGAGTACAGGCTAACTTCCAAGAGTATGGTACTACTCCGTCATCTAAAATATCATCAAATACTCAAATACTCAATATGAAATATTGTAAAAGTAGTATATATTGTTAGACATTTTACCAGAAGAAGTGAAACTCAATCATTACTGGACATGATAGCCTTTGAGGGACAAATTGAACAAGTAAATGGATAACTCAAGCATAATAGGGAGATTAAATAAAATTAAAGGTAAGGTAGAGAATTTACACACTTGTGATGGATGCGCTTGCCAGTTCCTCAGTACTGATAACAATGACCCCGAATTGCAATGTGGGGGATGTATTGAATTTTAGGCCAGTCCTCCCCAGTGGGCTCTTGACATCTTTCATTCAGCTCAGCAGAACAAACCCAAATCTCTAGTATTTTTAGGGAAGTCAGTTTTCACGTTGATTCTGGCAATGATTCATAGAGGAACCCTAACTCACCAAACAATTGCAATCAAATGTAATTGATAGAACTAAATTAGAATACTTGCCTAAACAACCTGCTCTAGCAAACAACTCGCAGGAACACAATGCGCCGAAAACACCAAACCGTGGCTGAGCCGGCTACTTTTAACCCTAATTAACTTGCAATGCACATACAACAAGAGGCCGTGAGTGAGAATTATTGGGACATGGAGAATATACAGAGGAAGAGGAGCCGGAAAACACCAACCTTATCGCCGAAATGTCACCTGTCGTCGCCAAAAGAGAGAGCTGCTGTCGCGATACACGCTGGCTGTGTGAGGAGAAGAGAGGGTCGAGGGAGTGAGACTGTGGAGACCGAGCTGGGTGAGAAAAATTAGAATAGCTCGGAGATGTTGAGACTGCAGTTTGAGACCGACAGATTACGGTCTCTAAATGAAACCGTAATTGAGGATTTGGTCTCTAAAAGTAGTCTCGTTTTGAGTCCAACTCAGAAATGGTCTCAGTTAGAGCAAAAATTTCCTTTCGGTCTCTAAAATGAATTTCAAGAAATCCTGCATTGTGGCAAATGAAGAATCTTGAATTCTTTCTAAACTTAGAGATCGGAATTTCTGGTCTCTAAGTGAAACCCCTTCTAGAAGTTTGGTCTAAAAAATTCGAAATCGAAATTTATTTTGGTCTCTAATGGAAACCGTGCCAGGAATTTGATCTCTAAATCTGAGACCAAAAATTTCTTCGCTCTCTAAAGAAAACCAATTTTTGAGTTTGGTATCGAAATCAGAGACCAAAATGTTTTTGGTGGTCTCTACTTGAACCCAAAATCACATCTGGTCTCCAAAATCTGAGACCGAAAATTTTGTTGGTCTCAAGTGGAGACCGCGTATTAATTTCGATCTCTGAATTGATTTCAATTTGATACCAGCATGTTCGGTCTCTGAATTCAGTTTTCAAATTTAATTAGAGACCGTTGTATTTTTCGGTCTCTATTTTTCGGTCTCTATTTACACGGATTCTTGTAGTGTTGCCATTTCTCCCTCCCACCCTCCCAAAAAAAGCAGAAAAAAAAACTTTATAGAGTTGCTAGCTTGATCAACTCGCGGTTGACCAATGTAATATTTCCGTGGGCTTAATTTATCTGCATGGTTTGACAAAATGCGCATAATAAGGTTTTAGTTAAATGAACAATCATTGTCAGATATGCCCTCAATTTGTTAAAAACTAAGCTCATGTGTCTAATTTCTAATTGCCAATTATTAACTTATTAGATAGGAAAATTGAATGCTAATAAACTGTACTTTGGAGGGTTTGGATGATAATACATCGTATATGAACATGGATATTAGCAGTATCTAAATTTAATGATTTTATACCAAATGGTGGCAAATGCAGCGAAAACATAAAGTGGCAGGCAAAGCTGCAATGAAATTAATTTTTTAATATATTAGTGCCCATTATACTCGTGTGAAGGCAGTCGACCTCAATCAATTGCTTTTCTCAAAAAAGATTGCACTGACCCTTACACACTTTTCTGATAAAATAGCTTGACCCACTTACTGACTTACACATCCTCCGCCCATCCTTTCTTTCTTTCTCTCAACTCTTGTATCATAAATAGGGATGCCAACGGATCGGATTCAGATCGGATATTAGAACATTCGAATCTGCATCCGATTATATTCAAATTCAAAAATTTGATCCGACGGATCGAAGGAGAACCTTGGATCTGATCCGAGTCGGTCGGATCGGAGTCGGATTTTATCCGATTCGAAATAATTCTTTTCGCTATACAATAATTTTGTACAATTTTTCTATATTCCACCCATCTATCGATGCGATTATCTGCTTCGTATATTATATTAACCAAATCCTGAACATTTAAGCTAAACAAAAAATAAAAGAAGGAACATATTTTAAACTTTACAAAACAACAACATTTTCCAACTATTACAAGTCTTAGCAACTACGAGATACATCTTAAATATCACAAATAGCATGTCCAACACATAAAAAGCAAAAAATTAAGAGTATAAATTAAATCAGCTACTTACTTCATTTAGCCATTCTTCTCTATTGGTTTCTGACTAGGGCTATATATATAATAATATCTATAAATATTATCAGTATTTAGCTGAGATTTTCATTAGAATTAAGTGTTAGAGTATAATTTTGATCATATCACTAATCCATATATTGCCATCACTTTATCTCATCATGTCTATTCCATTTGCATCTCCATCACAACTATAGTAATAATACCACATATTACCCAATTAGGCCCTCATTAACCTCTTTCAATATCACATTCAGGTTGTTAAAAGTGAAGATTGAATGCTTTATTAGAGAGCTTTGTAGAAACTATACATTCACTAAAACATAATACATCAATAGAGTCAAAATCAACAATCTTCACAAACCAGAAAATAGCAAAACCCGAAGTCTAACTTCTCTTGTTCTTAACCGTAAAAATCGAAACAACACTCCAACTAATAAAAATATATATTTAGATTTTATTCTGTGAACTATTAAATTAAGGAGAAAGAGGAGATGTGCACTCACGAGAAACCAAAGAGGGATGATGAAATGCTTGGCATTGGCGTTGTAGAAAGTAGCAAAAAGATAGAGGCTCAAAGGGGGGGGGAATAAAGGACAGAGAGGCCGAGAGCGACTAATGAGAGGCCGAGACCTGAGAGCGACTAGCGAGAGCAACTGGTGAAGTGGCGATGAGATAGAGAGTAATTGGTGGGAGCATTAGAGTTTTAACGTTTTAATTTTTACACATTAAAAAAAACCTACTGACCAAAAAAAAAAAAAAAACACTGGGCTGGCAGCTTGGAGTGGGGCGAGGGTGCATATATTGAGTATGTTTTATTTCTGAAAATTTTAAAATTCAAACTTAAATTGTAAATTTGAAATATTTAAAAAACTAGCCGGAACGAATTGAAAGTCGGATCGGATTTTATCCTTCCTCCGGTTCCGATCCAAATTCGGCTCGAATTTAGATTATTTTTATTGGGTTCAGATTCAAATTTTTCTATCTTGGATTCGAATCAGATAATTTTGTCTCGGATATGATCGAATCTGCTTCGAATTCGGATGTAATTGCCATACCTAATTATAAAGGTGAAACATTTTCCCTGTATATGCAATCAGTAAATATATGAGACTGTCATGCCTTGAAATTTTAATCGAAAATCAATTAATAATTGATGAAGTAACTCACTAACTTATACACATATTGATAGCACCTTAATTTTTTTTTTTTGGGGCTGATTAATAGTGCCTTAAATTGTTAATGCAGGAGAATTGCATTTTTACAATTCCAACAAGGTTGAGGTAGTACAAAATTATAACACATTTTTTAAAATTCAACAACTGTAGACAAGTAGTTATTTTTAGCAATGGAATTAAATTAATCCCTACTCTAATAATCGGTTTTTGAAAATGTGCATTAATTGCAGCTAGGGTTTATGATAGTCACTACCCAAAGTTGTAGAAATTAAAGTTGATGAAGAAATGTTAAATCGCCGCCATTTGCTCTTTAATCCTTGACGACGTTCATTTTGGTGTCTGTCTGGTCTGTTGTCTGAATGTGGTCAGAGTCCCCAACATCAACCCCTCGCACCTTGTATTTTTGCCCACTCCCTTCCTGGTATAAAAATTGCCAATTCTTTTTTTTTCGCCCAAAAGTATTGGCAAAGTGAAAATCAATTAATTTATTGTTGAAGAGAATTAAGGATCACTGAAGCTCCTCCATTGAAGCCTTTAGAGAGAGAAGCAATGGAGGAAAAGAGAGGAGAATTAAAACTGTATCATTACTGGAGTATGTACAGGACATTTGTTTATATACAAGTTTGCTTCTAACCATAAGAAGTATCTCACTAACATCTAACAAATTGTAACAACTTGTAACTGCACTATCCTCAACATCCCCCCCTCAAGGTAGAATTGGTGGTGAAGCCAACAAACCCCACCTTGAAGCCAAGAGATTGTGCTGTTGTTCACCTAGGGGTTTGGTCATTAAATCAGCCAGTTGCTCCTTAGAAGGAACATACGAAGTCTGAAGGAACCCTTCTAGAATTTTGTCTCTTGTGTAATGGCAGTCTACCCTCAAATGTTTAGTTCGCTCATGGAAAACAGGGTTCTCAGCTATAGGCATTGCTGCTTTATTGTCACAATGCATAATAATGGGTAAAGAAAGAGGAATATTGAAATCTTGTAATAGGTTTGAAAGCCACTCCAACTCAGAAGTGGTAGCAAACATTGCCCTGTATTTAGCTTCAGCTAAAGATTTAACAACTGTCTTTTGCTTCTTGGTCTTCCATGAAACCAAGGAAGAGCCAAAGAAGATGTAATAGCCTATAAAAGACCTGGCTGTCAGTTTGCAAGTGCCCCAGTCAGCATCACAGTATGCTGTTAGGTGCATATCACAATCTGCTGAATAGTATAAGCCCTTGTTGGTGGTACCTTTGAGATACCTCAAGACATGTAAGGCAGCCTGATAACGAACCATTACAGGATGCTGCAAAAATTGACTTAAATGTTGAACAACATAGGATATGCCAGGTCTGGTCAAGGTTAGATAAAGTAATCTGCATATTAATCTTCTGTAGGATGCAGAGTTAAATAAGGGAGGACTAGATACAGATGAGAGTTTCAAACCTTGTGGTAAAGAAAACTTTGCAGGTTTAGCTCCAATCAGTCTTGCATCACTTAAGATATCCAGAATATACTTTCTCTGATTGAGAAAGATGCCAGTATTGGATCTTGAAATTGCAATACCAAGGAAATACCTGACACACCCTAAGTCTTTGATGGTGTAAGATGAGTGTAAAGCTTACTTATTCTGATGAATGCCATCAACATCGTCCCCAGTGATCAAAAAATCATCAACATAGACCAAGATGAAAATCTGTTTGCCATTGTGATGTTGAGAAAACAATGAGTAATCACTCTTGGAGTGTTTGAAACCTTTCCAAGCAAGAATTTGGTCAACTCAAGATTCCATTACTTGAAGCCTATTTAACACGATACAAGGACCTCTGTAATTTACATACTTGGCTAGGAGATGCCTTTGTATACCCTGCAAGAGGCTGCATATACACTTCTTCATTAATGAACCATGAAGGAAGGCATTGTTGATGTCAAGTTGACGTAAGGGCCAGGCTTTGACGGTTGCTAAAGCAATAAAACCTCTGACTATTGTGAGCTTGGCCATTGGAGAAAAAGTATGCTTGTAGTCTTTATCCTTTATTTGCTCAAAGCCTTAGATGACTAGTCTGGCTTTATGCCTCTCAACAGATCCATCTGGCTTAAATTTAGTTTTATAAACCCATTTAGAAGTAAGGGCTTTCTTCTCAGGTGGTGAGGAAGTCAAAACCTAAGTCCCATTTTTCTTTAGGGTTGCAAGCTCTTATCCCATTGCCTTTACCCACTCAGGGTATTGTTGTGCTTGTGAATAAGTGTTTAGTTCTGGAGTTTGTGATACACTAGCAAGTGATATGACATAATCAAAAGAAAAGGGTGTCAAGTCTGAAGAGGTGATTAGAGAGTAAGGTGTAGTTGGTCTAGTTTGAGCATTGAAACGATGTGATGGAGAGGATTGGATTTCACTAAGTCGAAGTGTGGATGTGGACTACCTTGATGTTGGTGGCATACAAACAAAATCCTTGAGCCATGTAGGAGGACCTTTAGCTCTAGTTGATTTCCTAAGTTACGGTGCTTGATTGTCTGGTTCTCCATGTGAACCAGAAACAGGTGACATAGTTCTGGATGTATGCATGTTTCTGGGAGATGAATCTAGGGAATGAGAATCATGAGAAGAGATATTAAGAAATAAATCATGACTCTCAGAAGTTTGAGAAGTATCTGAGACTGATTGTGCAGTACGAGAAAGATTGTGAGGATGCCCTGATAGCAAAGGTGTATGACCATCAGTGGGTTACTAAAAATCATGATCTAGAAACAGGAATTCATAGGATGGATCATCTTCAGTCCTGTCCTGAGATACTGGAAGCCTTTTAAAAGGGAATGTTGTTTCTTGGAAGACAACATCTCTACTATGAAAGATGTTTTTAATTTTCAAAATCATATAACTTGTACCCTTTCAAGCCAAAGGTGCATCCAAGAAGAACACTTTTGGTTGCTCTAGGTGCAACTTTATCACTTTCACCCACATTGAGTGCAAAACACAAACAACCAATTGTTCTCAATTCATCCAACTTTGGTTGTTGTCCACAGAGTACTTCAAAGGGACTTTACCAATGTAACTTCTCCATTGGCAGCATGTTGATTATGTGAGTGGCAGAGGGAACACATTCACCCCAAAAATTCTTGAGAAAATTAGCCTGAAATCTGATTACTCTAGTTATGTCTAATAGGTGTCTATGCTTTCTTTCTACCACCCCGTTTTGCTGTGGAGTTTTGACCATAGATCTTTGCAATAAAACTCCTTTTTCTTTGAAAAACTCAAGGCAAGTAGAATTGATAAACTTAGTTCCATTTTCACTTCTAAACATGAGAATTTTTGTTTTAAATTTAAAATTGAATGAGGGCAGAAGCAACTTGATTCTTATTGTGCAACAGCTGAGTCCAAGTGTTTCTACTAAAATCATCAATAAGTGTGAGGAAGAAATGGGCTCTAGTAATATTGGCAGTTCTGTAGGGACCCTAAAGATCCATATGAACAAGTTGAAAGGGAGATTGAGTAGTAATAGCACTTTTATTGAAGGAATTGAAAGTCTATGTGATTTTGCAAGTACACATGTTTCACAAAAGAAATTGTCTAAAAACTGAGGCTTACATTCTGGTATATGCTTCATCTTAGACAAAGAAGTATGTCATAATCTAGCATGTAATACATCAAAGAAAGAAGGATTAAATGCCACATTATTTGCAGAGAAAGAATCAAAACTTGGAGTAGACATAGACTTGCTGGAATAAACTGCAACAGGCTTGGATTTTGATGTAATAGGAATTTTGCCTTTGTCTTGCCAAGAGCTAAAGGATCAAGTTTGTATAGACCACCTCGCCTGGGCGCCACAGCGATAATCTTTTTAGTTGAAAGGTCCTGGAATATACATGTCTCAGGAAAGAAGATGACACACAAGTTATTATGTGTCACTAACTGGCTGACTGAGAGGAGGTTGAATCTAAAATCTGGAACATACAAGACATTTTGCAGGTTTAAATTAGGTGTTAGATTCACTAGGCCAATTTGCAAAACAGGTTTAGAAGTTCCATCAGGTACAGCGACCAAAGTGTGTTTAAAGGTTTTTGTGGTTTTTATAAGTAAATTCTGATTAAAGGTCATATGGTCACTTGCACCTGTATCAATTATCCAAGAACTAAAGCAGTTATTTATCACAGAACAGCAAATACTAGAGTGAGAGGCCATGGCATTTATACCTACAAAGTGTGTAATTGTAGACTAATTGCCATCTGAATGAGAAACAGAAGAGCTATGAGGCTCTCCACCCTGTCTGCCTTTCATCCACTTCATCATCTCCTGAGTAACAAGTGCCTGAACCCAACTAGTGTCAGTTTGGCCCAAACTATGGGTTTCCTTGCATTGTGAAACCTTATCTAGAGGTGTATCACTGAATTGATGACTAACTACATTAGCTGTAATTCTCATGGGTGCCTTTCCTTTGATGTTTTCTCTCGTTCCTGTGTACCAATCAGGATAGCCAACCTCTTTATAACATTGATCAGTGTTATTACAATACTTGGCAGCCTTGTTCTCCTTGCCATCTCTTCTTCATCTACCTGCATTTCTAGTTAGAAGAGCTGTTGGAGACTGCTCTGAATCCCCAACTCCAACACCACCAGATTTATTGACATTAGCCTCCAATTCTGCCACAACACCAACACCACTTGTGACTTGCCTTTGCTTTTCAGCTCTCTGAATCATTGAGTAAGCCTTGTTTACATTTGGAAGGGGATCAAGAAGTAAAATTCTATCCCCTCATGGATTAATATCCATCATATAAATGCATTAAGAAGTGTATTAATTTCTGCCTTTGTTCATTTGCAAGAATTTTCTTGACAGCATTGCAGGTTTCAGCACATTTATTACACTCAGGAACCTCCAAAAAATCACTCAGATCTTCCCCAAGTTTCTTTAATTTAGTGTAGTGTACAGCTACACTGTCATTTCCTTGATACAATTCATATATCTCCTTCTCAAGTTGATATAATAATGGTCCATTACTATCACCAAATCTTTCTATAAGTTCTGACCATAGTTCCTTAGCAGAATCAGCATATAGGAAAGCCTCAGCCAATTCAGGATTCATCGAGTTTAACTGCCAACTCAAAACCATACTATCATACCTAATCCATTGATTAAGCTGTGGAGAATTCATTGCAGGTTTTTCACATGATCCATCAAGAAAGCATACCTTTTGTTCTTCGCGTAATCTTGACTGATTTACTCCATCGTTGAAAGTTTTGGCCAGTCAATTTGAGGTTGATAAACTACAGTCCTAGATGATCTGAAGGTTGAAGGAGCAGAGGATCATCATTATGTGATGACTCCATAGCTGACGCCATATTAGAAAACAATGAGGATCAACTCAATCACAAGAACTTGAATCAGTGATGAATTAGCTTGTCTAATTGATGAATCGAATTAATCGGACGAGAAGAAGAATTTTGTGTTTGGATTGATGTAGGAGTGATCAATTGATGAACCAAATCAATTGATCGAAGGAGAAAAAGAACATTGAAGTTCTTGTGATTCCGGATCTTCAGCCCTAGAGCTCTGATACCATGAAGAGAATTGAGGACCATTGAAGCTCCTCCATTGAAGCCTTAGAGAGAGAAACAATAGAGGAAAAGAGAGGAGAATTAAAACTATATTATTACTGGAGTATGTACAGGACATTTGTTTATATACAAGTTTGCTTCTAACCATAAGAAGTATCTAACTAACATCTAACAAATGGTAACAACTTGTAACTATATTGATGAGCTGAATAACAACCCTCAACCTTCCACTATCCTTAACAATTATAAAATTTGTATATGGAACTAGAAATGAGGCATTGAAATGAATGTCTATAAGTCTTTTAAATTCAGAATAGTTCGCATAGTTTTTCTTGTTTTTAAAGTTCGACTAGCTAAGTTTTCTTTTCTTTTTCTTTTTAATATAAACGGAGTATACATAGATGTATTTTCCACTTATGTCAAGGAAATTATTGTGGTTAATTTTAGCAATATTGATGTAATTTGAATCAATACTCAGTACTCCTAGGCCAAATACATAAGACTTTCATTATTGTAAGTCATGAGTGATAACTTTAAGTCTCATTAAATTATTTTAATATTTATAATAATTATTTTAATATTTATAATGTTTGTTTAATGGAAAAAAATCATAAAATGTGTTTTTAATTTGTTGGTTGATATCTAATAAAAGACTTCAAGGTTAAGTCTAATTTTAGATCTAAACTCAAAACATGACCGATCTGTATTTTTATTTGTCCGCTTATATCACCAGGTCTAAGACATAACATACCTACTTTTCTATGTAAACAACTTATCTTGAATGGGATTGTATATATGCTTATGTATCGCACATTAGCTCACGTGAATGGAGGATATCTACAGTCAAACAACTAAACTGTATACAACGATACTAACTCAATTTATTTAGCAGACGATCACATAAGAAAACACTGGGTCATCATGTGAGCTAATAATAATTGAAGAGGATTAATATTGAATGTTGATTAATAATTGGTGAGGAATTGAAAATCCATTGACAACTCCACCTCCCACCGCACATTCCCTCTCCCTACGAGAAGTCAAAGAGGAGGCGAATTAAATGAGTGAAGATACGATTACTACAAAGAGGATTCGTTCCTCCGCCCGCGCTTTCAACTGAATTTGCCGCCCCTTCGCCAACGGTCACGCTTTGGAGCATCCAAGTCTACTCATGTCACTAATTTTACTACCAATTAAATTCATTCAATCATTAATTCTTTCATTAATTACACTTAGACGTAATAATTAACCCAGCTAACAGTCGAAGCTAAGTCATGCAGTACAGTTCTTCAGCCCAGACATCTATACGATACTTTCTCAGTATAATTAAACCCTTACTTATTTTATATGACCGACCATTCTAGCTAGCTACTGCTCTAATTATTTTGGAGCTCCATATAAACCCTAGGTGATCTACTCTTCTTTTCATCATTTCCATACACTTTATTCAAGCAAGAAATTAGAGATCAACAAATTATCTTGTACAGTGTCAAGCTGCTTGATTTGGGTATGCAATTCTTATCTTAATTACCTTTTGCACTTTTTTTTCTCAATTTCATCTTTTAATTTGATAATTTTTCTCATTTCTAATTCTGCATGTACTATTTTATATCCAATGTTTTGATTTGCATGTTCATTTTGTATGACATCTTGTGACTTCATCATCATATTTTAGTTTCCATGTAAGTTAAAAATTCCAATTTTCTGCGTAATGTCATATAAACTTAATTATGTTTAAGTTGCTAGTAAGTTTCCATATCATTGTTGCATTTAAGTTGCTAGTATCCATTTCTAAGCACATACATAAGCACGCACAAACATATGTGCACCACCGTGGCAAATCTAGGAATTAAATCAAGCGGGATCGGGGTTTAAATACACTTGTAATTTGAAAATTTAAATTTAACAATAGTCATAAAAACGAAATTATGGACACTATGTGACCTACCCACGTACATCTTAAATCTTTTCATCTTATTCCAACTCGTAAATCCTTTAGAGGTGAATATAACTCCTCCAAAATGACTTGAGCTTTTATGTTCATTCTTAAACAAATAACGACGTAAGCGAGAAGCCGCATATTCTTCTTTTGTGCTATATGCTAACCAATTGCAATACATATCAAACCAAGAGCTATTGAAACGACCATAATTTCCAAACATCAATGTTATGCACCCTACCGCTGCTAATGTTATGAACCCATCTTAATTACCGCCAAGCCAGGCTCAATCCAATGTCGTTAAGTTGGTAAAGAGCTATTCATAATAAATATTTTTTATTTTTTAATGTAGCTAACATGATTTTCCTTTTTTAAGCGCAGTTGCTTGACCCATGTGATCCACTATAGCTCCGCCCCTGATAGACCACATTAAACCAAGTAGAGCTCATCCTCCACTTGTCTTTCCATAATTTTCTTTTTTTGCCCCTCAATGGATGCACTAAAGAAATGGCTCATTTGTGTGCATTTGATTCTCAATCCAGTCCTTTAATGAGCATTTGATTCTCAATACAATCCTTCTTATTAGGGGGATGGGAAGTTGTCAATGGCATACATGCATCTTAGAGTTTTTTCTCAAACGGTCAAACCCAAATAGTAATTAAATTTACATCAAATGACGTAATATCTTGGCTGTAAACTGAAAGATTTGTACATCCAAATTGAAGAAATTTCTATTTTATTTTTATTGGATTGTAGTATATAAGATGAAATACTTTTCTAAAAGTTCACTTTGTCCATTTAAAACATGAGCTTCCTTTTCTTTAGCAGTCTCCTGTATACATAATTAATTAGCTAGTTCTTCAACGGTCTACTGTATACGTAATCACTGTCACATCATGAAGATTATCCACATAAAAAATGGATCTCCATATCAAAATTCGCAGCTTGATTACACGAGTTGCAGACTTATTTGTATGGCTAAATTTTTCATCCCAGAATCATCATTTGACATGACATGCCAGTAGACCAAGTAAGTTTAGACCAAGTGGAAATAGATATATTCTGATATCTACGGGTGTCATGCATTATCTTCATTCACAATTTGAATTATTCATATAATCTTTTATCTGCACGAAGAATTTTTTTAAGGCCATTCATCATATATAATGCTAGATATGTTGACATTCAAATTTAATTTAAGCATCACTTCTAGCTCATACACTTTGATTTGATTTCTTCCTTGATTACAGAGGAAACTAATTAATCAAGAACAACCATGGTTTTCAAGATTGTCCCAAAGCTTCCTACGATCCACCTTACCGGTGAGAATGTGAAACCTGCTTCTGGTTCTAGTTCATGGATTTCAACTTGCAAAAACATTAGGCAAGCACTTGAAGATTTTGGATGTTTCGTGGCCATTTATGACAAAGTACCCTTAGACCTCCACAACCAGGTGTTCGGTGTCATCCAGCCAATGTTCGAACTGCCAACAGAAGTGAAGGCACGAAACACATCGAACATACCCTACCATGGCTACTACAAGCCCGGCCCTGTCATGCCTCTTCTTGATAGTTTCGGAATTGAGGATGCCACCATACTTGACAAAACTCAAAGTTTCACGGACCTCTTGTGGCCTAATGGCAATCAAAAATTTTGGTAAGACTTGTTCACCAATTTATGATATAATATAATTAAAACCGTGTGACTTTATTTTTGGTCCACAACCAATTAAATTAAACCATGTTCTTATATATGTATGAGTTAATTGTGTGTTTTGGGTCATATTAGTGAAACTGTGCATGAATATGCAAAGCAAGCATCAGAGCTGGAAAACATGGTGACGAGGATGGTGTTTGAAAGTTATGGAGCCGAAAAGTATTTGGACTCTCATCTGAACTCCGCGACTTACCTCCTTCGAATTGCCAAGTATAGAGTACCTGAGAAGAATGAGGGGCCACTTGGGGGAGTTGCTCATACTGACAAAAACTTCATCACTGTTCTTCATCAGAATGATGTTGATGGCTTAGAGGTTCAAACTAAGGATGGACACTGGATTTCTTATGAGGCATCCCGGAACTCCTTTGTTGTCATGGCTGGAGAACTGTTCTTGGTATGCCATCTTACAAAACCCAAAAATACCATCGACTCCATATTACCCAATAGCCTATAGATTCTTTGTTCAACTTAAGGGCTATTTTAGACTGGCTTTTTGATTGATATAAATATTTGTAACAACATGATCGTCTAAGCTGAATGTTTATATACATTGCTTATCTGACAATTGCATGGCTTGTATATTAGGCATGGAGCAACAGCAGAATACATGCTCCTCTACATCGGGTGATAATGAAGGGAAACAAACCAAGGTATTCACTGGCGTTATTCTCAAGAAGCAAAGACACAATAGAAACGCCCAAAGAATTGGTAGATGATGAGCATCCATTACTATTCAAGCCCTTTGATTATATGGGTTTGCTTAAGTTTTACACTGAAGATGTCAGCCGTATGGCTTTTTGCACCATCAAGGACTATTGTGGAGTCTAAACATGCACTTATTGATATTGTGTATTTTGTCATATGTTTAAAAAAATTACCTTGTTAAAATGGAAATGTGATGTGAATTAGTAATGTATAATTTCCTGTTAGTTATGAGTTCCAATGTATGTTTAATGATGATGATATGGGTAGATGATCACTTGAAAGAAGGTCTACCTAATTTAATTGAGTTGTAAGTAATATTATTTTGATGCTCGCATATGGGGGCATTAGCAAATGTTATATGTAACACACTTGCGCATGGTTTACATGTGAATTTCATTTTCGTTTTAATAATCTTACTGATATTTATATGTGATTTATTTTATATCAAATAGGATCAACAAATTATATTTACACGGACGAAAAATGCGCTGAAAGTATACTGATCAAATGCAAGGCCTTACTAAAAAACCCCACTTAATATACTTTCACCATTAATTAATTATGAGATTTTCATATAAGACTTCACTTTTAAAAAATCCCACTAAAATTTGGGGTTTAAATTAGAGAGTGCATTTGAATTCAGGACTCTGGCCAAGTTATCCACCTTATATCTAAAATCAAGAGATTGATGTATATTTAAAAAATTTTCTTGAATGAAAGGCAAAATCTATAAGTTAAATTTGAGTTTGGTGTATATCTGAAAATTTTTCAAGTAATAAAAAGGAAAAAGAAGAAGGGAAATAAGAGGGATCACTTGTAGAATAACATATAGGTCAGCCGCCTATATCTATGCAGTAGATCTTCCCATGTGACAGAATTTCCACTTCATTAAACTAATAAGAATTATTGATTCTTTAGACTTTTATATTATGGTGCACGAGCACGACCACATTAATATACCTAGCCAGAATACAAGAGAATTATTTCTCAAGGCTCAAGAGTTTTCTTAATCAACAGACACATGCTGACTTCAGGTTTAGTGATTTATTCTCATACAACAACAACAACAACTATTCCCAGTATGGGTCCCGCTTTCGCGGGGTCTGGGGAGATCCAGCTGTAAGCAACCTTACCCCTACCGGTATTCCTACCCATAGAGAGGTTGATTCTTTAAGACCTACAAAACAGTTTTGAAAAAGATTTAAAGAGAAAACGATTGCAAACCAAAAACCAAGGAGGAGAAAAGGAGGGGGGGGACAGCAAAATAAACAAGGAGCAGAGACATACCTCAGCCGACCAGGGGCGCTAGATGCCGTCACATCCCAAAAAAAGCACGACCTGCAGACAAGCACACCAAAACCCTACCCGCCTCGCCCCACCCCACCCAAGCTACTAGCACCTACGCAGCCGGTCTCCTACAATCCGAGACCTTAATCCTATCCCGCCACGACCTTCTATTCTGAACCATGTCCTCCGTCAGACCGACAACTCTCATGTCCTCTCTAACTACTTCCTCTAGGCTCTTCTTCGGTCTACCCCTCCCTCTCTTTCCACCGGGGGGGACGATCATCTCGCACCTCTGCACCGGGGCGGCCACACTTCTCCTCTTTACGTGACCGAACCATCTGAGCCTCGATTCCCTTATCTTCTCCTCTATGGGGGCCACTTTGGTTAAGCTCCTGATTACTCCATTCCTAATTCTGTCCAATCTCGTAAAACCACACATCCACCTGATCATTCTCATCTCAGCTACCATCAACCTTTGGGCCTGCGTCTTTTTTAGAGGCCAACACTCCGATCCATAGAGAACAGCTGGTCTAACTACTATCCGATAGACTTTGTCTTTCAATCCTAGGGGCACTCTCTTGTTACACAATACCCCTGACGCTGACTTCCACTTTTGCCATCCCACTCTTATCCGCTGGCTAATATCCTCGTCAATGTCCCCATTTTGCTGGATGATCGAGCTCAAATACTTAAATTATCGACCTTTGGTATCACCCTCCCATCCAGAGTGATTTCTCCCCCCTCTTCTATCCTACCACTGAAACAACAATGGAGGTATTCCGTTTTTGATCTACTTAATTGAAAACCCCTAACTTCCAGCGTATGCCTCCAACTCTCCAACCTGTCGTTCACCCTCTGCCTGGTCACACCGATAAGAACGATGTCATCTGCAAATAACATGCACCAGGGCACCTCGTCCTGGATTCCTCTAATGAGTTCATCCAAAACTAAAGTGAAAAGAAACGGGCTTAGGGCGGAGCCCTGATGTAGGCCCATACTAACAGCGAATTCGTTAGAGACTCCTCCTAGTGTCCTAACACGCGTCCGCCCTCCCTCGTACATATCCTTGATTACACGGATGTACGCGGGCGACACCCTTTTCTCTTCCAAACACCTCCATAATACCTCCCTCGGGACTCGATTATACGCTTTCTCCAGGTCAATGAACACCATATGAAGATCAACCTTTCTATCCTTGAACAAGCCCATGAGCCCTCTGAGGATTTTGGGTAATTTATTCTCATGAATAAAGAAATTAGGGCTCTGTTTGTGGATTTTGGGTAATTTGATTCATTGTTACTTGTTGCGGGAAGTTGATTAGTTAATTAATGTTGCATTGTTATCCTCTTGATTTCTAAAATGAACCTAAGAAATTGGTGAATTAATTAATTTGGAACTCTTATGCCCTTGATTTCGAAAAAGAATTGGTTTGCTTTGTTTGTTGATGTGAGTAGTACAAACCAAAAACATAAATAAGAAGCAGATTATTTGTCAGTTTGAAATGAACAAATTTTTCAACAAGATAAATAGGTGATCAGTTGGTTTAACTTCTGTATCAAAAAACTCACCATTGGCTCAAGAAAGTATTAATTATATACTTTCATTAAAAAACTCGTCACTGATGCACCATTGGTTAAAGCGATCTATTGGGGATTTTCACAAGACTCACAAAATGTGTACACTTGCAAAACATGAGATCTTTTCGAGGACCAGTTTTTTACGTACATTAAATATATACTTTCACTTTCATAACTACTGTTAAATTTTATGTTACATGTATATTTAATTTCGACGTCCCTTGAATCAAAACCTGGCTACATCACTGCAATTAGGTAGAGTTATAAATAATGCTAATAACATACAAATGAGTAGTACAGAAAGTTATTCTACCACATTGTGCTACAAGGTATCAGAGCATAGTTCTTAATCTTCTAACCTATTCCTATCCCCCTGCTTCCTCTCTTTGAGAAGATTATTTTTACATTTATGTCGCGAAACTCTGTTACTAATTTTCTAATCCATCTATCCTACATTGTAAATCAGACCCATATTTATCCTGAAAATTACTTGTAGAATAACAAATAGGTGAAATTATATATATATATATATATATATATATATATATATATATATATATATATATATATATATTCAGTAATTGTGGGATAATAATTTTGAAATATTTATATGCTTTAAAGTAGAGCTTTTATCTTTCTGGGAGCACACCAGCTAGCGAAAGTGAACATACCCTACCCTATATCTTAGCATACTATTGGATGAAGTGAAACATAATATAGGCTTGCAACACTTGAAAAACAAAAGAATACTTAGCACTTTATAATTTAATTTAATGTCAGCTTAATAATTGACGTGGAGGAATTGAAAAGCAATTGACAGCTACGTCTCTCTTTCTCTCTCCAGTTGAAGGTTAAGGGGGAGGCAAATCAGGCAATGGAATTAATGAGGCAAGATCGATACGATTTGGTTCTCCGCCGCGCTTTTAAAACTATTTGCCGCCCCTTTTTAACTATCACCTTTGATTCATCCTAAGTATCTTTCCTAATTCATTCATAGTTATTTAACGACCGACCTACTTGACCAATTGTCGTTAAGTCCAAACTCAAAAAGTCGGCTAATCTAATCTTCATCCCAATTATTTATAATTTTTGCCACTTAAGGGTGTCACTTATGAGTATATTGTCTTACGAGGGGAATACACTAACTCTGCATAAGTATATTGTCTCATGAGGGGAGAAGAGATTACACTATATATGATATGGATAGATCTTGCGCAAGTCGTGCTAAATTTCTTGTAACTCATAATTTCTTGATCAAAAAATTATTCTTATATATGGTCTCTTTTCTAAATTTGAGAAATCCAATCGAGACTATCTCATGTGATGTGAGATTCATCAAAATTGAATGAAACGGAAACTTATGAAAACTATAAATCATATTCGTCATAACAAATAAGTCCAAACGTTATATGCATATGCGTTTACAGAGCAACAGCCCTAACAAACCCAATGTTATGTATGTACAATGATTTCTCTATCCAGGAGCAAATTCAGAAGTCAAACTGCATAGACAAAGCTTCAGTTGTTACTCGGTCAGTATTATATAGATATATTGCAAAAGAGACACATAGGCTAGGGGCACGAACTCTAAACAATTCAACTATATCATTGCTACTACTAGCTTGAAAGAATCGAGTGTTGTACCAGTTTCCGTTTTTAAGTTCAACGGATTCACTTACAAATGGCAATGTAGGTGAAAATTGAACTCAAACTTTGTAGCAGTATATAGAAACTTCATTAGTTAGATTAATTTATACTCACTAAACTTATTTGTAGATGCAGTCAAGCTGAGCCAAGTTGAAGGAGTGGTTGATACACTGTCTTAAAAATATTATCTTGTAATTATATATGTAATGATCGATACATTTTAAATTTAGAAAACAGTTAATATTCATATCTGAAATATAAGATGGCAAATCGTATCCCAACCGAAAATTGTCAGGTATCCGATTTCGGGTACCCAATTATTTCGGTTCAGGTTTTTGATTACCCAATAACATAATTTTAAGTGAACCTTCTTTTTTTGCCAAGCAATTTTGTTGCTTGTTATACAAAGTTTTTTGTTCACTTTTTTTTGATAATTGTTGTAATTTGCTTAAGAGGTCAACTGCTTGTTTATGGCTTGAACCACATGCATACCTCATTAGCATTCTTGAGTTCGCTACAAAGCAGACTCGCTGAGGTCGTTGGTTGTTGGTCATCGACGGTTGAACGGGTGAGAGAGAGCATTGAGAGTGAGCGGTTGAGCACTAAGTGTGTCTGTGTTCGAGGGCTGCGAGGTCGAGTAATTGGGAAGACGCCTTGTTGAGTCCGAGACAGAGCAAACTCGGCACAGATCATTGGTCATCGACTGTCGGCCGTCAGAGGGAGGCCGGGAGGGGGGGGGGGGGAGAGACTACGTGAGACCTGAGAGCCAAAGGGCTGCGGGCGCGATTGGGGAGTGTGGGAGTCTGGATGAGAGAAATTTGGGTTTGAAAAACAGCACGGCTGTAGCACACTAGCACGTACAGTAGCACGCCTCCTATTTTTTGAAAACAAAAAAAAAAAGAAAAAAGAAAAGAAGGATTTTCGAGTACTCGAATTCATGGGATGGCCGACCCGTACTCAAGCCAAATCTCCAAAAAAATTATCGGTTCGGGTATCCGAACCGAACTATTTGAATATTTCGATTTGGATACCTGGATTTTCGGATCGGGTAGCGGATTTTCAGTTCGGGTATTTAGTTTGGGATATTTTTGAATACCCCTACTTAGAGAGAAGTTTACACAAACATCTACTTACCACTTTTAGTATGCAAGTTTGGCCAAAATAAGACACTTAAAAAGTGTCTTGTAATAAGATGGATGACATCACTAAATAGAAATGCGAGCAGAGACTTTCGCTGCCCTTTTCTTCCACCAACGGGTTTTTTGTTTTTTTCCCCCTTCTCAAAATGAGCTTCACAAAGATAATTAAGTGCAACCACCCTTCTGGTTTTATTACTTATTACTCTTTCCTTCGCTAATTCATTATGCATTTATTTTGTCATCAAATTGTTATAGTTCTTACCATTACCTTCAAAATTGTTGAAGGATTCGCTAATATACTCAATGTTTAATTGGGAGAGAAGATTCTCTTCTGTTGTGAGGGGATGAACCCAGGCAAATTTGACTTCTATTTGCAGTATACGTAAGTTCAGAAAACTCCGCATAGCATGTAAGTGTCAATGCAGAAAACAAGAAAAATAATACATTAATTAGCATTAATCCCCTGTTTACTTCTTCTAATTAAATTCAAATATATTAATGCACCATACACGGTAGTATTATATATATATATATATATATATATATATATATATATATATATATATATGGTGTAGACAGGCCCCGCAGTATAATACAATTTAACTATAATCATTACTAGCTAGTTTTTAATATAGTCCAAAGTATGTCACATGGGAAGATCCTACATAGATTTAAGCCGTTAATTACGACTATTTTCTAAAATTAGTCAACCCTTCTACTGTTATCTGCCTATTTTACACAAGTCTATAAACTTGTGGCTAAAATCTATATCATATTCCTAAAAGTATAGTTAATTTAGCACAGACATCAACTAGAGGGTCCCCTTATTATCCAGGAGATATCCTATAAATGTAAATCTCTAGCCTGCCTTTTATTTTCCAACATTTTTATCAAGCTTCTTGTTATTCTTCTAATTATTGGGGATTCATCACTGATAACAGAAAGACCAAGTCTCTTTCCAAAATCCAAAACTTTTTTCACAATTTCAGTAGGGGTGGGCGAATTTTGAACTGGCTTTTAATTCTTGCTACCTCTCTTCTTACCCTTGCTCGAAAGTTTACATCTCTCACTTTCTTATGAAATTGAAGCTCCGTTTCGAGAGGATCATCAAAAAGGTGCAAGGAGCTATCAAATTCTTCATCATCCTCCATCGCGGATCCACAACTTGATATTTGAGAGGGAAACTTCCTAACATAAATTAGGCGACTGTGCATATTATCCAAAGATTAACTATTTGTCTTGCTATTATCGGAAAGATTTTCATGAACATATTCCTCTACAACCTCATTAGCACTTTTGTAGCCTTATAAAGATATAGTCATCCTTAATACTACGAATGAATATACGAATATTCACTATTCAATAACTTAATACCCACACTAATTACGGATGAACATCATTACCTCACCCTAACCATTACCCACTATTGTTGAATATTAACCACTCAATTCAAGTGAGTAAAATCAATTCTCCACAAAGCCACCTACCTACACTAATGATTCTTCATATAGTATTGCTCTCTTTATTTTCACCTTTTTTTTTTGGTTCTCTTTTGCTGTCACGGAGTCACAGGTTGCCCGCTTTATTATGATTGGTACTCTGGACAATCTAAGTTTGTGCTTTTGGAAAGAACTTTTCTTCTCAGTTTTTTCTTTTTCTCATAAAAAAAGTGAAGCAACCTTTTTTTTATACAAATGATTCACCCAAGTCCAAAACAAATCCTTTTTTTTTTTTTCTAAAATATCGTATTGCTTATGTTTTCATGTATATGATTCAAGTCCTTTTTCCTTCTTGTGTTTAAACTACCTTAATAATTAATTTTTTCCTTTTCTTTATTTACTTACTAAATTTTTAAAAAGGATGAATTTGAAATTTTGGACATTAGATTTGCAAGTAAACATTTGTGTGATGAACCTTCTCAAATGACCTATGTACTCTACATATTGAAGCTTGTAACCGAATTTATGTTGGAATTTTTCACAATTTTAATTGGTTTTTCTTGTGTATGTAGATAATCAATCGATTTTCAAAGGAATAGTTTTATCATATATGATAAACTTTTTCTGAAATGAGTTATATTCTAAAAATTTTGTACATGGATTTCGTGTTACAGAACTTATGGAAAGTCAACAAATCTATATGTATTTGGTGTTAACTTGTGGGTTAGTGGGCTACCTACTGCCCAATGATAGCCTATCAAATATACCCTGTATAGAAGCTAAGGTATAGTAAGTATATACTAGACAACTTACCTTATCAAAAACAAAAGTGTGACTTGATTGAATTTTGAATAATTCAAGTTGGTGTAATCCGAAATTGATTGGAGGATAAGTTTTTTATTTTTCCAATTAAAATGAAATTTGATGTTTAAAATTGAAAAACTTTTCAAGTGATTTTG
Source organism: Carnegiea gigantea (assembly GCA_029747015.1). NCBI lineage: Eukaryota > Viridiplantae > Streptophyta > Magnoliopsida > Caryophyllales > Cactaceae > Carnegiea > Carnegiea gigantea. The sequence goes on along the minus strand of JAKOGI010000534.1, from coordinate 204,641 downwards.
ATTGAAGCTTTGCGATGGGCAATTTTTGCTAGGTCACAAAATTCATCAATTGAATTGATGGCCATTTCATTGTCCAATAATTTTTAGCAAAAGCTTTTTGAAAATCCTAAAAAATTTACAAACAAGTTTTACGCTTTAATGGTTGTTTACCTTCAAATGATGCGCATTGTTTTAAAGAAAAAGAAAAAAAAAATGATGAATCTTTAGTCTTGAAAATAATGAGCCTTTTGTTTTTCAAATAATAAACCTGACCTTTTATATAGACCTTAAGTTAATAAACCTTTTTTTTTCACAATCACATTACTTTTTGTATTCAATTGATGACTAGAAATACAAGGATTTCTAATTTGATTAGTTAATGTGTCCAAGAACTAAATCGATCAAAAATTTAAGCTAATAATTGAATGTTAGGAATAAGTTGATCTTAAGGAATTCTTCAAAAACTCTTCCCCTCAATGAATTGAAAGCCTTTACTCATGTGGTTATAGAGCGCTTGATGATGTACTCTTTTTAATATTTTGAGCTTTACTACATATTTAAAAACCAAAAAACTACTTAATATTTGGAAATTTAAAACATTAAGAAATGGAAAATATATCCAAATTAATTATTTGGGAAACTTATTTGTTTGAGACTTTCAGTATAGGATTCAATTTTTATTGTAAAGAGATGTAAGGAGCTGTAAGAAAATGTAAAAAGCTGTAAGGAGCTGCAAGGATGGATGTAAGGAGTTGTTGAATTGTTGAAGAGTTGTATAGTATAATTTGTTTTGCAATGAACGTTTTGGATGAAAAATAATAATATTAAAATAATATGCTTATTAAAAATAAACAATTAATTAAGTTAATTACACAACAATAAAATATATTAATCCTTATAAATTTGGTGAATAAAATTCCTTCCAAGATTTTTTATATGAACATCAGTTTGATCGAATAAGCAAAGTATAACAAAAAAAAAAACAAACTTTTTTGACAAAATTGAATAGAACTCTTCAAATAAATTTCTATTTTAAGGAAATAATTTTAAATATAAATAAATGTATGGTCATCTATAATAATATATATTTCATGTCGAAACTCAAATATAATTTATGTCGTTATATTATGTTTTTATGTTTATGTAAATGTTTTGTTCATAAGATACTTATAAATTTTGTATATTAGTAGTATCATTAAAAAAATATACATATTTCTGTAACTAAAATAAATAAATGTTATAGAAAATCTATGAGATGTAAGAAGATGTATGAAGATGTAAGGAGATGTGAGGAGATATAAGAAGATGTAAGGAGATGTAAAAAGATGTAAGAAGATTTAAGGGTTATGTTAAGGATATAAGGAGCTGTAAGAAGATGTAAGAAGATGTAAGGAGATTTAAGCTCTTAACTAAACCATAAAAAACGCGAAATAGAATAGGCCTAAATAGAGGCATTTGTATGCATGAATGACGCATCTCTGAAGTATTAGAATTTGTTGCCAACTCAAAGGCGAGGAATGGAAAAATGGAGGAGGGTTCATTAACGTCCTCAAGCTTGCTATCTTTGTGCTTCTGATCGGTACAATCGGTAATATGTCTAACCTTGTTTACGTCTACATAATCATGATATATGTGATAGTCATGTGATTGACAAAATTGATCATCAGAATGCTTTTTCCGTCTTTTGCACAGGGCACCTACAAGAAGAATTACTATCTCAACATGTAGTAACTGGGGGGGATATTAGTAAATTCTTGATTTTTTTAACAAATAATGTGCGCGTGTTGATGATCTACTACTTCCTGAAGGGATGGTTGAATTCTATCAAAGACTACCATGAACCGCCCGTGCAACGCATGGGCCATTAAATACTACAACACTCATATTTTCTTTTATTTTTTATTAAATACTTGTATTATTTATAATAATTAAGTTTCATATAAAAATAATTGAAGCACATATAAAAATAATTAGAGGAAAGAAATTAGATTTTTTATAGACATGTATGCTGAAACTAGGTTTAGATGTAAGAAATTTTATATAAAAATAATTGAAGAAAAAATAGGAATTAAAAAATAAAAAAGATCTTTTATTTTTTCTACTGCTAATTTTGTGTGATCAACAAAATAAAAAAAATGCAGTCAATAGATCAACCTATGGAACTAATTTTAGATCGATTGACCATTGATTAACGTTGGATTGATATGATCCAATTGTTCACATCAGCAATTTTATGATGTATTTCATTGCATTTAAGGTTTATAAATAAATTTTAAAAATATTGCAAAACATCAATATAATCTCTTTATTGGCTTAGTTCAAGTCTATTTTATTCAATTAATTTTTTTTGGGGAAGCATGCATAATAAAATAGTAATTGTGAAAAAAGGCTTTCATTCGAGATAGAGGAAGATTAGAAGTCTGCCAAAAGGTTGTTATTACCGCTGCGTAAAATCTTTTTATTTTTTGTCGCCAGTGGTACTGAAAACCGAAGAAAAACGAAGGCCCAAATTGGTTGTTATAACCTCTAAATTTTGCATCCATTGGACTTTGACCCAAAAATAAATAAAATTAAAAAAGAGACACGGGCATCTTTAATTTGACTCTGGAACGACCAACGTGGCAGTTTCTATTAATGCCAGGCAGATACAAGAAGGTAGGCTTTCGTCTACCGCCCAGATAACCGTTCCCCTCAACTCCCTTGACTCCCTCGTTTGTCTTAGAAGAAAGCAATAATTAGAAGAGACTGACCTCAAGTCTAGGAAAAGATGGACTCGGATCGATTTCATGCAGTAGTTCAGTCTCCCGCATCTTACCAACAAAATACTCAAGTCGCTCATTCATTGTCTATATCATGGCATTAAGCTTAGCATAACATTCATCAGAAATATCAGAATAAGGACAAGAATTTACATCATGGTCCAAAGATGAACAATAAGAGCACGTAGGAGGAAAATAAGCATGAAAATCATAAGAAGTGGGGGAAGAACACTCAAAAGATTCATTAGCAATCTCATGGTGCCACTGATACCAGGCAAAAGACTCAAATAAGTCCCACATACCATCAACCTCTAAGGAATACAAACCACCATAACACATGGACTCAAGGGTGGATTGGATCTCATGTGTTATCCTCTCAAGCACAACATCGCCTATTTCCCATTTTTCATACATGAAAAGCACATATTGAACACGATAATCATTCAACCTAGACAAGTGATGCCAAAAAGGTTCACGCTCAAACTGAGGTAAATGAAAAATAACCATTTCGATTTTTTTTAAAAAAATTTTTGATTCTTAAATTTTTTTTTTGGATTTTTTTTCCAAAAAGGCCTAGTCTCGAATGCTCAAGGAAACCCCAATATTGAAAGACGCCAACTCCCCGACAACGGCGCCAAAAACTTGTTAGGAAAAAACAGAGTTTTAATATTTATAAACCCCAAGTGCAAGGTGTATTGTTAAGTACATGGGGTGTCCTCCATAGAGAGTTGTGTTTCCAACTATCTGGGCTAACTAAAGCGTCTCGAGTTAGGCAAAAGCAAAGGAAAAGAGGAAAAACTAAGCTACGCTAACAAACCTAGAAAAAGCGACTTGGAGTTGAGATTTAACCAATGAACGAATCAACTAATTAAGATGAGTCCTAACCTACCCAAACTACATCACGAACTCGACCACGCAAGCCCTGTCTCAAGGGTTATGAGCTAGTCTAATTAGCCTAACCACCTATTTTCATGGGGTCAGCCCAATTAGATCACAAAATTAACAACCCTCGGACCTCACTAGGATCGAGTACTATTTTCATGTCCCGAACTCGACTATTCCCTCTCCCACATTAGCAAATTGATCTCATCTCTCAGCATAAGTCAATCGCCCAAAAATATGGATGAAAACTCTCTCAAACATTTCATCGAACACTTGGCGGGCGTGAGGGAAACCTCTAGGTTCTAAGCATAGATTGGATATGATTAGGCCAAATACAAGACTAATTGGCCATCAAGAGGCTAATCACAATCCAAACCCACAAAATCTAACAACTAATCATCAACAAAATACAAAAACTCAAACCTAAACTAACGAAGAATAAAAGCATGAACTAGAGAGAAGAGGTATGAAACTAAACTAATTCTAACAAGCAATCGAACATAAATTAAACATGAAAACTAAACAATTGAATCAAATCAAAACCAAACATATGAACTAAATTAACAAAATCTAAAACAAGAACGAAACAAGAAATAGAGAGAAAGAGCAGAAGAAGACTTATGGATTGAAGCAAAGAACTTGAAATCTAAGTGCTTGAATGCAAAATTAATTCAATACAATCCTAATCTAATCTCCTCAATAGAGTTTTTATTGGCTAAAACCTAAACTAAACTACCTTAAAAATCACATGGAAGAACCCCTGAGCGACCCGCTGGAAAACTGGCCGAAAAGGACTTTTTATAGCGGAAGCAGGACCCGACGCACGGCCGTGCCAAGATGCACGGTCGGCCGTATGCCACCACGCACGGTTGCACGCGCGGCCGTGCACCTGGCCGTGTTGCCTGTGCATGGCTTTGGCCATCGGTGCATGGCTGTGTCTTCCTGCAGGTCGACCGTGCACTGTTCTTTTCTGCTATTTTTTGCCGGTTTTCGCTGTTTTTCTTTGCCTTGTTCCGTCTTCGCTCTTTTTTACGGCATTTGCTTGATTTGACGTTATTTCCTGCAAAACATATATAAAACAAGCAAAAATCCTAAAGATTAAGTTATTATACGAGCTAAAAGTGGGTGAAAGAGGCACGTAAAATAGGACAATTTATCGCCTATCAAATACTCCCATACCTATTTTTTGCTCGTCCTCGAGCCAAACGAAAGTAAAAACTGAACTAAACAGCTAACTCACTTTCGTAGGAATCACGGTTACATTTAGCGTATGCAACAAGCCCTTTGAACCCCTTGATTCCCTCAAGTGGACGAGTAAGGTCTCGTGAAGATTTGCAAAAGATATACCCACAAAATCTCAAAAAGGAAGAACAAAGAAAAGAGAAACAAAAATCGAAAAACAAAAATGACAAGCACAATATATATACATCGGGGTAAATTGTATATAATTGGATCAACCAAAACCCCCTAGCAACTTAAGTATCAGTCTGTACACAAGCATTATATGCATTTCAGGACACATCATCCCAAAGAATGGCGTCCAGACATCAGCTTTTCACCCCACGACGCATGAGAATATTAAATCCATCATGGTGCCTGGTGTGCAAGTGTGACATCATTCTAAGACTTTGGCTTATCAAAATCAAACTCAATCTCACTTAACTGACACAAGCTACCTTATTGATTTTGCTAGCATGGAAAGCAAGCTTCCCCAGTAGCAGTATTGCCTCAAAGGGTGGCACCCAATAGTGCATGCTTCAAAGGGATACTGGTCATTCCAAACTCTTTTCTTCCCCCTTTTTTCTTTTCTTTTTCTTCTTCTTTGTCATTCCAAACTCTTACCACGCCTCAAAGGGATACACTCAGTAGCGCTTGAGTTTGTTTATTTGTTTTTGCTTTTGTTTTTGGAAAAAGGGGGTGTAAGCACATACAAAGGGAACTGTGCAGTAGACAAGTGAGAGAGCCGATCATGAAAGACTAAGAATGTAAGATGATGATAATACATAAATCGGGACAGGATTGTAAAATTACAATAGACTGTTGGGGTTAGAATTGAGGTCTAAAATGATAGACTTGGGACGAATATCTATCATGCATATTATATTTATATACGAGCTAATAGCCAAGGTATCAGAGATCAAGACTGATCAAATAGTACAAAACTCCCCTACATTCAAAATAAAGGAAAAATTATACAAAAAAGAGAAAAAATGAAAAATTTACACAAAAATAAAAAATTTTCACAAAAATAAGAATAAAAGGGGAGATGACCCTACCCCCACACATAAATCTCACAGTGTCCTTATTGGGAGCTGAGAGTTATCGCTAACTACAAAACACACAAAAATAAAGAAAACAAAATCGCACACTAGACACTAAAAACAAAACAAACACACACAAGAACACTAAACCTACACACATATACACAAGCTAGCACACTCTCCCAAGAACACTCACCAAATCAAAAACGAGACCACACATATATATAAAACTAACCACCAAAAATAAAGATATACCAATCCATCAACACCATCAATCACAACACACAAATATCTACAAAAATACAAAAACGGTGATCATAGCCATCAATGGCTCAACAACATCCCAAATTCTGCTCAAAATGATCACCACAAAAGTACAATCCTAATATTCACAACTAAATAAAAATAAAAAGAGAGAAAATACAAAAAAATAAATAAAAAGAAGAGGGGGAAGAGTGAGAACGATTATACCAAGTCGGGTTCTGATTGTACCCGAACTATGCCTCCCTAGGATGGTGCTGTGGAGGCCTGAGGAGCATCAGCCACTCCTCATCATTGCTCAGGACTCGCGGCGTCAACTTGGATGCCGTCAAAGCTCGTAAGAGCTTATCGTGTGCCTTTGCATGCATCTCAAAGTAGTGTAAGTAAGAGAACACTAGTAAAGATATAGCAAATAGAGTTAGTGCCCTATTAAACTTATCAAATGCCATAGAAAAATCAAAATCATGATCAAAGAAGGTGCTCCACATGATTTTCCTAAGCGAGTCCGCTAGGCAGGTACAATATGGATCAAATGAGGGGTGAAACCCACTAATATCACCTAGGGATTCCTGAAATGCATCCAAGTGAGGGGGGTGGTGGGAAGGAAGGGGGATGAATTGGGGACTAAATCAAGTAGCTCGGTGTGAATCTGGTCAGTATGCTCAATACTAGGAGCGGCACCAACCCTCACATCATGACTATAATATTCCTCAGAAGAAGGCTCTAACAATGCAATATCGCCTAATCAATCAAGCGAATCTTCCTCAACACAACGAGCATCGCCCACAAGAGACTCACCTATCTCTAACCCCGTGCACTGCGCTAAAGGGAGGAGAGAAGAAAAAAGTAAGTGCAAGACACCCTCAATAGTGTCTCTAAGTGTGCTAGGCAAGGATAGAGGGACGAATGGTAAGGATGTCAAGGAACGAAAGATCACTTCCCCTAGGCTATCAAAGGTGAATAAACCATAAAATCAGGCTCTAAGGGAAGGGAACACTCATAATCATCATAGAGACTGACCTCAAGTCTAGGAGAAGATGGACTCGGGTCGGTCTCATACAATAGGTTAGTCTCCCTCATCTTACCAGCAAAACACTCAAGTCGCTCATTCATTGTCCCTATTATGGCATTACGCTTAGCATAACATTCATCAGAAATATCAGAATAAGGACAAGAATTCGCATCATGATCCAAAGATGAATAATAAGAGCACACAGGAGGAGAATAAGCATGAAAATCATAAGAAGTGGGGGAAGGGCACTCAAAAGACTCACTAGCAATCTTATGGTGCCACTGATACTAGGTAAAAGATTCAAATAAGTCCCACATGCCATCAACGTCTAAGGAACACAAACCACCATAACACATGGACTCAAGGGGGGCTTAGGTCTCATGTGTTATCCCCTCAAGCACAACATCGCATATTTCTCATTTTTCATGCGTGAAAAGTACATATTGAGCACGGTAATCATTCAACCTAGATAAGTAGTGTCAAAAAGATTCATGCTCAAACTGAGATAGATGGAAAATAGCCATTTCGATTTTTTTTTAAATTTTTGATTTTTAAATTTTTTTGGATTTTTTTTCCCCAAAAAGGCCTAGTCTCGAATCCTCAAGGAAACCCCAATATTGAAAGATGCCAACTCCTCGGCAATGGTGCCAAAAACTTGTTAGGGCAAAATAGAGTTTTAATATTTATAAACCCCAAGTGCAAGGTGTATCGTTGAGTGCTTGGGGTGTCGTCCGCAGAGAGTTGTGTTTCCAACTACCAAGGCTAACTAAAGCGTCTCGAGCTATGCAAAAGCAAAGGAAAAGAGGAAAAACTAAGCTATGCTAACAAACCTAGAAAAAGCGACTTGGAGTTGGGATTTAACCAATGGATGAACTAACTAATCAAGATGAGTCCTAACCTAACCAAACTACATCACAAACTAGAGATGGTCGGTTGCACCATCGAAGACCACCCAAGCCCTCTCTCAAGGGTCATGAGCTAGTTTAATTAGCCTAACCGCATATTTTCATGGGGTTAGCCCAATTAGACCACAAAATTAGTAACCATTAGACCTAACTCAGATCGAGTACTATTTTCATGTCCTGAATTCGGCTATTCCCTCTCCCACATTAGCAAATTAATCTCACCTCTCAGCATAAGTCAATTGCCCAAAAATATGGATGAAAGCTCTCTTAAGCATTTCATCGAACACTTGGCGGGCGTGAGGGAAACCTCTAGGTTCCAAGCATAGATTGGGTATGATTAGGCCAAATACAAGACTAATTGCCCATCAAGAGGCTAATCACAATCTAAGCCCACAAAATCTAACAACTAATCATCAACAAAACACAAAAACTCAAACCTAAACTAAAGAAGAACACAAGCATGAACTAGAGAAAAGAGGCATGAAACTAAACTAATTCTAACAAGCAATCGAACATGAATTAAACATGAAAACTAAACGATTGAATCAAATCAAACCAAACATATGAACTAAATTAACAAAATCTAGAACAAGAACGAAACAAGAAATAAAGAGAAAGAGAAGAAGAAGACTCATGGATTGAAGCGAAGAACTTGAAATCCAAGTGTTTGAATGCAAAATTAATTCAATACAATCCTAATCTAATCTCCTCAATGGAGTTTTTATTGGCTAAAATCTAAACTGAACTGCCTTAAAAATCACATGGAAGAACCCCCGAATGACACCCTGTCAAAACTGGCCGAAAAGGCCTTTTATCGCGAAAGCTGGGCCCTACGCACGGCCGGCCGGGCGCCACCATGCACGGTTTCACGCACAGCCGTGCGCCTGGCCGTGCTGCCCGTGCATGGCTTCGGCCACCGGTGCACGGCCGTGCTCTCCTGCAGGATGGCTGTGCTCTCGTGCAGGACGGTCGTGCACTGTTCTTCTCTACTGTGTTTCGCCGGATTTAGCTGTTTTTCTTTGCTTTGTCCCGTCTTCGCTCCTTTTCACGGCGTTTGCTTGATTTGACGTTATTTCCTGCAAAACATATATAAAACAAGTAAAAATGCTAAGGATTAAGTTATTATACGAGCTAAAAGTGGGTGAAAGAGGCACGTAAAATAGGATAATTTATCGCCTATCAGTATCAAAGCAATGCAAGCTCTGTCAGTTTCCTTTCGATGAATCAGGTGATATCATCTAAATTCTCACTTCAATAAGATTTTTCTTCCATCTGTTTGTTTCTTGGCACTCTATATACAAATCAGATTCTACATCTGCAAAGCTCTTAAACGAAATCTGCATAAAACTCGATTCTCTTTGTCTGAAACAACTAGCATGGCTGTAAACATGAATGTTAATGATCCAACACACGAACTCTTCTTGAATCCTTCAGACAATTCGAATGATATCCTTGTTAGTAAACTGATGAATGGAGAAAATTATGGTCACTGGAAAAAGGCCATGGAAGTGGCCTTAATTGCCAAGAATAAACTTGGTTTTGCATTGAGGACTTGTTACAAACCTGTAGCAGGTTCTCCTTTAGAGGGACATTGGAATAGGTGCGATAAAATGGTGCTTTCTTGGATCATTAATGCAGTGGTTAAAGATATTGGACATGGTCTTTTGTTTTCCTCCTCTGCAAATGTAGTTTAGCTGTAGCTCGAACAGAGATTTGGAGAAGCTGATGGCATAAGAATCTTTAAGATTCAAAGAGATCTTTGCACCATTTCACAAAATAATTTATTTATGGCTGACTACTTTACTCAAATCAAGAAAATGTGGGATGACTATAATAGTTTGATCACTATTCCACTTTACAGTTGTGGTCTCGAGCGTGTAAGCTTAAAAGCTGCACACAAGCTGATTCAAGATCAACAGCTTATGCAATTCTTGGTTGGCCTCAATGAGGATTACAAGATAATTAGAGGAAGTATTCTCATGATGAAGCCTCTACCGAATATAGACCAGGTTCATAGTTTAATTTAGCAAGAAGAGAAATAAAGATCTCTATCTGCACCATCGCAGTTCAGTCATGGCTCTACTGCTTTTCATGTCAATTCACATGGTTAAGAAGCTTTAATTGCAGATCATACAGCTTTAGTTACACAGCACAGGGTATACAATCTTCCTCAAAAGCCTGTGCAAGCTGGAAACTACAATCCAAGCTATAGCTTTAGCAACAGATTTAAGAACATTCCTAGAGGAGGGACTCAAGACAGGAGACAATTATTCTGTGATTACTATAAAATGGCAGGACGCACTGTTCAAAAATGCTATAAAATTCATGGTTATCCTCCAGGGCACAAGTTCTACAAAGGGGGGAGGAAAGTGGCAGCTGTGGCTCAGTCATCAGATGCAGTTACCAATAATGTTTCTAGCCACAACTATGAGACATCTAATATTAATGGCAACAAGTTTCTACCCCTTCTGTTCAGACCCTTACTCCAGAGTAGTATAATCAACTACTGCAAATTCTCAGCAAACACACAACTGATCCAAATGTGTCTCATAATGGTTCCATGACTGCTGCTGGATTTATGGTAGGTAAGAGTTTTTGCTTCCTCACTGCAATTGGTAATAGCAATTGGATTTTAGATAGTGGGGCTAGTGATCACATTACTTATGATCTGTCCTTACTGCATGATGTAAAGCCAATACAGCAAAATTGCTATATTACCATGCCTAATGGTAAAAAAGGCTCAAATTCTACATATTGGGTCAATGTTTTTGGGTCTTGGCATCATATTAAAAGATATCTTACACATCTAGAATTTCAATTTAATTTGCTTTCTATAAGCAAATTGACTAAACAATTCTCAGCAAATGTCATTTTCACTCCTGAGTGTTGTGTCCTCCAAGACCAAGCTATGAAGAGGGCAGTTATCCTTGGTGAAGAAAACAAAGGGCTTTATTGCATAAAGAAGGGAGAACAATTTCTACAAGACAAGAGTAGTTGGTCTCAGGTTTTACAGGTAGATAAAGGAAGCTTGAATGGTGTCACAGTGTGTTTTTCTAACTCAGAGTTGTGGCATTTTAGATTTGGCCATCCACCATTTGAACAACTTCAATATCTTGATATTCCTCAATGTAATAAAACTAAACATGGTATATGTCAAATTTGTCCAATGGCAAAACTTCACAAAAGTTCATTTTCATGGAGTAATACAAAGTTTATGTTTTCTTTTGAGCTCATTCATGTGGATATCTGGGGCCCATATCCCCACAAGACATATAATGGTTTTCAATATTTTTTGACAATAGTGGATGATTATTCAAGAGCCACATGCGTACACTTAATGGCATACAAGAGTAATGCTTTTCCTTTATTAAAGGCCTTTGTCCTCTTTATTGAACAACAATTTGACACTCATGTCAAAATCATAAGGTCTGATAATGGCATGGAGTTTAAAGCCACTTCAGCTGTAGAATTTTACAAGGCAAAAGGCATTATACATCAAACATATTGTGTTGATACTCCTCAACAGAATGGAGTAGTAGAAAGAAAGCATCAACACCTATTACACGTTACGAGAGCACTCATGTTCCAGTCCAAACTACCTAGAAAGTATTAGGGGGAAGCACTACTAACTGCTGTTTATCTAATAAATAGGATGCCAACCAATGTGTTGCAAAATAGATCTCCCTTTGAGGCACTTTACAAGTCTAGACCATGTTGTGAACATTTGAAAATTTTTGGGTGTCTCTGCTATGCTGCGACATTAAAAGGCCACAGAGACAAGTTACAACCAAGGGCTTAGCCTTGCACATTTCTTGGATACCCTTACAACCAAAAGGCTTACAAACTGCTTGACTTAGAAACTAACAAAATTTTCACTCTAGAGATGTACATTTCTATGAGAATATTTTCCCTTTCTAGCATACTCAACATTCATCTTCGACCCCCTTACCAGTTGTCACTGAATGTATTCCAGAAACTCATATGTTCTAACAACCTGAGCCAAACTTTTTCCGTCAAATACCTACCCTTGATACTGTTAGCACGCAGTCTGCTGAACATTCATCTTCTCTCCAGTCCAATAATTCTCCTTCTTCCTCTATTTCATCTCAAACTACATTACTAGTTATAGCTCCAACGAGAAGGTCATCTAGATCACATCAACAACCACATTACCTCAAGGATTATTTTTGTGGTATGATTCACTCATCACAATTGCCAGCTGAACATCATGCCTTAGTCTTTACCTTGACAAAATACACTGAACCTCGATTATATAAGGACGCATCCAAGGAACCAGGATGGGTAGAAGCAATGGAGAAAGAAATTGATGCTTCAATAGCCAATCAAACTTGGGACAATGTTGACTTACCACCAGGAAAAAGGCAATTAGCAACAAATGGGTTTACAAAGTCAAACTCAAGTCAGATGGCACCTTGGAAAGACTGAAAGCAAGGCTTGTCATCAAAGGATTCACTCAGAAATATGGAGTTGACTATCAAGAGGTGTTTTCACCTATTGTCAAAATGGCAACGATAAGTATTATAGCTTTAGCAGCCTCCAGAGTGGATCTTGTCACAATTAGATGTAAACAATGCTTTTCTTCATGGAGACCTTCATGAGGAGGTCTACATGGAGGTGCCAAAGGGGATTCCTAACCCTTCCCATAAAGTCTGCAAATTGAGAAAGTCACTCTATGGCTTGAAACAGTCAAGCAGGCAATAGTTTAGCAAACTAAGCAGTACACTCATCTCTTTGGGGTATCAACAATCCAAAAATAATTATTCATTGTTTATCAATAAGTCCTCTACACATATTACACTTGTGGCTGTTTATGTGGATGATATTATGATAACAGGCTCATATCATATAGAGATCAACCATATCAAACAGCATCTGTATTAACGTTTTGGAATCAAAGATCTTGGATAACTCCATTACTTTCTTGGACTTGAGGTTGATTACATTTCAGAAGGTGTGGTTTTATCTCAGAAGAAATTCACACTTGAGTTTCTTAAGGACAATGGCTTGACTGATTCAAGACCTACCACAACTCCTTTACCACTCAACTGTAAACTACAACCAGATGAAGGTGATCTTCTTAATGATCCCACATACTACAGGTCAATGATTGGAAAATTAAATTTCCTTACAAACACTCGCCCTGATCTCAGCTTTACAGCTCAGACTCTGAGCCAGTTTATGTAGAAACCTAGAACCTCTCACTTGCAAGCATTGTAGCATACTCTGAGATACATTCATTCTACAATAGGGAAAGGAATTTTATTACAAGGATCAGATCATTTATCAATATAAGCTTATTTAGACTCTGACTGGGCAGCTTGTCCATTTTTTAGAAGGTCAATCACAGGATACATCATATTGTTTGGTTCATCCCCTATTAGTTGGAGGGGCAACAAGCAAAGCACAGTTTCAAGGTCTTCCTCAGAGGCTGAGTACAGAGCAATGTCACAAACAGTAGTAGAAATCACATGGCTAGTCAGACTCTTTGAAGAAATAGGTGTTCATCCTCTCAAACCAGTGACCCTGAATTGTGATAATCAATCTGCCATTCATATTGGCAAGAACCCTGTGTTTCATGAACACACGAAAGACATAGAGATAGATTATCATTTTATAGGGGAAAAGGTTTTAGAGGGCTTACTCTAGCTTACATACATGCCTACACAGCAATAACTTACAGACGTCCTCACTAAGGTTCTCCCTTCTCCCCAGCAAGATCTTCTGTTAGCCAACTGGGCATGGTTCCTTATCCTGACCATTCCAGCTTGAGGGGGGGCGATGAGATACACAATACACAGCAGGAATATCAGGGCACACATTCTTAGTTTGTTATGCTGATGTGGCATAACAGCACAACTAACTCTTGTAGCACAACTAACTCTTGCAATAAGCTCCACTAATATGCATGCATATAAATATACCCACATGTATTGAAAAGGTTGAATAATAACAATATAACAGAATATAAGATTCTCTTTACTTCCTTCTATCATTCTGTTTCTCTCTCGCTTACTTCATTGCCATTGTTGAGTTTCTTCGAGCTCCATTAACAAACGTTTCTATCGCCACTAGCTCTTATTTGATAACATCGGCCCCCATTACAGGCGAGCAAATCCCTCTTCCTCGAGTCCCGATGTCGGCACAACCAGAATTACAATCGTGGACTTGTAGAAAGGTCCAACACATAGGACTTAGGGGGTCGTTAGCCACTGAACGAGAAATCAAGTCAGTGTGCCCGGAATTAGTTGCCTAAAATTTTAAGTATGTGCCCGAAGTCTATCGAGGGTCGGGTGTGGTAGCTTCTCCTAGTAATGAAGAAATAAGGATGAAATGTTAACTAACTTTTTTAAAACTTTTTGTTTTTGTTTTTACAAATATAATGATTGATGTATGAGTCAATGAGGAGCCTTTTTTTTTTTAATTTTGTGATCAAAAAATCAACGAAGAGTTATCCTATAGAAATTATTTTTGGCAATATTTAGAAGCATTTTTCTGATTTTCATAATGTAATTATAATCATTTAAAAAAAAAATAAAATAAACGGTCAAGATTTACGTATGATAAGTGTACGGCTTAGATTTGTCTAAGTATGATGGTTGTCATATAGCGACAATCGCTATAATTGCTTCTTTTTTTTTTTTTTTGTGCTATCTAACCTTTTCTTTTCCCCTGCTTGAAAATGAGGTGTCAAGGCTGATATATACAACAATTAAATTCAGATTCCTCATAACAACTTTTAATGACTTTCACAATTAAATTCACACCCACTGCTACACAACTTATTACTTTTTTTCATTTCATGTCTAGGCAACTCTTTTGTGTTATCCAACTTATTTATTCTCAAGTTCTTAACTACCTTTAAACGTTGATCCAATATTCATGGGGGCATATTCATGAGTTTACTGGTATTAATACTGTGTTTGCAATTCCGATATTTGGAGAAAGCCAATTGGTGACAGAAGAGGTAATTGTCAGGAAGCCCAAAATGGTGACTGGATAGGAAAAAGTCAATGTACTGCCAAAAGTGGTCATGGTAAAAAATATCATGAGTAGTCAACCTAATGAATGTGCCCAAATTGGTGAAATTTGCAATTATTTTGGAACAGGAATGCCTGTTTGTTACGAAGGTTATACTTGCACTCATATACGACCATGGGGAACCTGTGTGAAAAAGAGCACGCTGAAAGCATGAAATGAAATCCTTTGTACTACAGTAAGAGATAATGCTGTTTCACTATGTTGTAAAATAAGCCTAAATAAGCCGCGTGCTTAAGTGCAAATAAAAGTTAACTTGTTGATGGTTGCAAGTGTCGTACTTAACCATCCCTTAATCTTATTGGGGCCTATGTATCTTGTAGTTTAAGGGTCCCTTTATGAGTACATCTAAACTATGAAATGGAGTTTAGCATTTCCCTTAAAAAATAAAAATAAGATTTAATCTTCTCTGTTGTATTTTTTATTCATAGCATAAAGAATATTCTCCCTTAAGAATATTTAAAAAGTTTTTTTTCCACATAGTATTAAAAAAGAATATACCTTAAGTAAAAGGTTACTCATTCTTTGAAGTTAGAGAAATGCTAGAGTGTTTGGGAAGGATGAGATCCCATTTCTTTTGGAGGTTTGAGGCATTTGAAATTTGAAAAGCTCATAAGCTGGACCCCAAGTTGTGATGGATGGATGTGTAATCACAAATTACAAAGATTGAATTTTTTATAGATTGATTTGGATAAATGGGTACAATCTTTATGAATGCAATGATCCTCTGATTCTTTCTTTTTTTAGGATGGATTTTCCAACCTTTGAATCAAGGGGGTGGGGGCCTAGTTATAGGAAAATTTCCGCATTCCCCTTAAAAATCAAGATGGGCCTTAACTTGAGTTTTGGGCCTGGGCCTTTCAATTAGGCTTCACCCTGGATTGCTTTGGCTTTCGTTTGTTTTGACTTTGACTTTGATTTAGGAGTCTCCCAGCCTTGGAGCAAGCATTGACTTGGAAGTTGCCTCGAGCTTTGAATGAACGTTGACTTGAGAGTCGTTTGACGTTTGACTTGTGAGTCGATTTAGGTCTTGAACTTCAACTTTGATTTTGACCTGGTTTTGACCGCACCTTGACTTAGATGTCGTTTGGGCTCTAGGTCGTGACTTGACTTGGTAGTCGTTTAGAACCTTCATTTGGGCTTTTTTCTTGAATTTTGACTGAGCTTGGACTTAGAAGTCGTTTAGGCTTCATCTTGAGCTTGGCTTGTGAGTCTTTTGGGCATGACTTGTGAGTCTTCGAGCTTGATTACATTATTTAAAAAAGTTGGCCCAGTTAATTAATTTAACTTTATTTTGGTATGACACAAATAAATTTTAGTGCCTACAAATTGTCCCTTCGAGATAAGGTCACGTGTAAGACTCGTCAATTGAGTGTGGCCGATGTTTCGATTTTCTTTTATCATATGTTCATGGCAATTGCCTTGAGCAGGACCTCAGCTTGTCTTTCTCTTGAAATTTTTTTTTTTGGAAAGTTGAAACAAATGATAATAATTAATTAATTTTTTTTGTCTCTAAAAATTAGGAGAAGAGGGTTGGATCATGCGGCTGGGCCATGAAGCCAGGCTAGCGAGCCCGTCCTCCTCTTTCCTCTCCATTCATCGCGTGGGCTTGGGCCTCGGCTGATGTTGACTTTCTTTTTTCTCCTTTTTCTTTTTTGGTTTGGGCTGGGCTCGTCTTTAGCATTCCTTTTGTGCAGGCTGGACTAGCTATGCTTTTCTTAATCGAGGCATGGCTTGTCTTCTTTTCCATTTTGTTCTCGCGTGGGCCTCGGCCTTTTCCAGCTTCCCATCTTCTTCTTTTCCTTTTCAATTCGCATTGGGCTGGGCTTCACTTAAAAGAATATGTACCGGCCTGGCTTCACTTAAAGGAGCACGTGTGACGCACATGACCCCGGCCTCCCTTTTCTTTCCCTTTTCTTGCTTGGGTTGGGCCCATCTCAGCTCCTTCTTTTTTCCTTGTTTTATTTCTTCTTCTTATCTTTTGCGAGCTGGGCTCGTTCTTTTCCTTTATTCCTAGGTAAGCCTGGCCCTCTTCCCTTCTCTTAATCATTCTGGTCTGGCTTCAATTAAAGGATACGTGATAAGTATGTGATCTGCTGCCCCTGTTGCTCTTTCTTCCTCATCTATTGGTCGACACCCAGACCTAAAAATCGCACAACTAGACGCCGCTACTGTTCACGGTGCACGGTGGTTAGTGGAGGCCCCCCTCAAAGCTTGATGCTTGTGCTGCCTAAATTCCCGTTCGAAGGTTTAGCTCTCATTCCGGCATCCGTAGCTGCTACAAAGGTATCACATTTTTAAACTCTCCATCTTATCTTTGTTGAGCTTTTAAACTTGCAACCTTTTATGAAAGACCCATGCTTTGATGTTTGACCTCGATTATTTGGATGCTTAACTTCTTAATCTTAAGGCTTCAATTTGGCAATTACACCAACTGGTGGCAACTTTTTTTCGGAGGGATGTGACGCCCTGTGAGCTTTACTTTGAGGATTTGGTTGGGTTTGATGATGGGTCTATTTTAAGCACCCTCTTGGAAGGGTCGGTGATCAATGTTACCCAGTCTGATGGTGCTTTGTTGCTCAATGGGGAAATTACTGTTGATCTTTTGGAGTTTGTTCATAGTGATCGGGTTGTTGTCCATGGATTGAGTGGAATTCTATCTATGCCTAAGATGCTGTCAGAGAGAGAAGCAGCAACAGCTGACTCTCCAAATCATGGCTTTGATAGTTGCTTCAATTTGTCTGGGGCTTTAGCATCTTCAATGGTTGCTGAACTTGCTTCTCGCTCCTCCAATGGTGCAATACTTGAGCTTTAATTGAGAGTAGACTATTTATGAGCTTTCACACCTTTGGCTTTTCAGTTTAGCAAAACAGAAAAAGGATCATACCCCCATACTATGGGTAATTTAGAGGTTGGATGAAAGGCTAAGGCAGGGTTATGGGATGGAATTAGGAGTGTTTCCAGTGACAATTTTGAGGTTTTTTGGAAGATTTTGGGTTTGGCGAAGAGTTGGGGTTATATGGAAGTGGGCGTTGGTGTGATTGGTAGAAACATGACTAACTTCCCTTCCCTTCTCCTTTTTTTTGGAATCAGCTAAAGGGATTAAGCTTTGTAAACAGAAAGTCCTCTTCACCACCACACAAGATGAAGGTGATGTCCTTGCTCTGCTCTTTCTTTATTTGATTTCTGTTGCTTTGTCACTGAAATCTCGATTGTTTTTTTTTTTTTCGGATGGCTTTATCGTTCGCAATCTTGATGGCTCTTCTTTTTTTTTGGTTGACAATTATTGACTACAAAGGTGGCGATTTTGGCCACAAATAAGCCCGAAGGGAGCAACTTTATTATACTGAATGGTCTCCTCATGCCTTGTTGATACTTTCTTTGATGATACATATTGAAAGATCTTGATGCTTGCTTGTGGCGTCACAACGTCGCGCTCATTTATGGTTGCATTTTTTTGTCCTCACAACGTCATGCTTACTTGTTGAAAGATTGCTTTTTTTTTTTTCCTTTCTCTTTTTTTTTTTCATTTGTGCTGTTTTTATATGCCAATACCCCTTTTTTTTTTGCATTTATATTGTTGTTCGTGTAGGTCATGAAGTTATTTGAAGAACCACTTGTGAAATGGTTCGCCACTAGGCCTTGGTGCCTAGAATGGATATATATAAAAGTGGTATGAAGACTTGAAGAACCACTTGTGAAACGGTTTGATGTTAGGCCTTGGGCCTAGAATGGATACTTATACGCATGAAAATAGTATGGAGAATTGAAGAAACACTTGCAAAACGGTTCGCCTCTAGGCCTTCGACCTAGAATAGATACCTAAATGCATGAAAGTGGTATGAAGACTTGAAGAACCATTTGCCAAACGATTCGCCACTAGGCCTTTGGTGCCTAGAAAGCATAAAAGTGGTGTGAAGATTTGAAGAACCACTTGCGAAATGGTTCGCCGCTAGGCCTTTGGTGCCTAGAACAGATACCCATATGCATGAAAGTAGTATGAATACTTGAAGAACAACTTGCAAACGCAATTTCTCCGTTAGGCCTTTTAGGGTCTAAAATGGGATCGTACACGCCAAAAGTGGTACAAGTCGCGAGGAGGAGCTTGGCGGCAGAAAGGTGATGTCTTTGATCTCTTTTCCTCCATGCCCCCCCTTTTTTATGTGTGATGTGTTTGACTGCATTTGGTAATTTGTTGAAGCTGCCTATGTACTTATGGGTATTTGTAATTTGCAATAAGATCAAGTTGTTACATAGTTCAACTAGGCATCATTTTTTCATTTGTTTCACCGTTCGCAATTTATACTCTTGCGGGCTATAAATCCTACAAAGATTTGGCTTGAGTGAACAGTTTGTACTCTTACTCAGGGGCTAGCATTTTCTTGATGTGTGTGAATAGCTTAGACTCTTGTCCAGGAGTCTTCTTCTTTTTTTAAAAAAAAATGTGTGTGAACAGTTTAGATTCTTGTTCAAGAGCCTTCTTTTTTGAATATGTGTGAACAGTTTAGTCTCTTATTTAGGAGTCTTCTTTTTTGAATGTAAGAATAGTTTAGTCTCTTGTTCACGAGTCTTTTTTTTTTTTTAATGTGTGAATAGTTTAGTCTCTTGTGCAGGAGTTTTCTTTTTTAATGTGTGAACAGTTTAGTCTCTTGTGCGAGAGTCTTTTTCTTGAATATGCAAATTGTTTAGTCTTTTGTTTGGGAGTTTTCTTTTTGAATGTCCGAACAGTTTAGTCTCTTGTTCGAGAGTCTATGTTTTTGAATGTGTGAACAATTTAGTCTCTTATTCAGGAGTCTTCTTTTTTTAATGTGTGAATAGTTTAGTCTCTTGCCCAGGAGCTAATTCAACATTTCCTCAAGGGAAGTTGCCGATATCTTGGCTTGCATCGCAATTGGAAGAAGCTTACTCGTTAGTTCTTTCTTTTGAACTGACCTTAGCGCCATGGCCAGTGAGATCTAGGATGCGTCTCTTTACTTTCAATGAGTTATCCACCTTCACATCCAAAGTGGAAACACGCTTCATGTGTGAAGGAATTGAACTTTGGATTTCATTTGGTTCACCAAGGCGGCGGAACACTGAATCTTTCTTTTAGGAAGGCGGTGAGTTTCATGACATCATGCCTATCTTGATTCTGGCAAGGACCGAGGGTTTAGGATGCTCGTCCTTCCTCAACCCATGGAAGGCAGAGGGCTTCAGGATTTTCCCCTTTCCAATCCTACTAAACACAAAAGGGCATTGGCGCGACGTTGAAGGCGGCAACCTGTCGAAGGCCGACTTTTTTTTTTCTGAATTAGTTTTAGCATTTTCACCCTTACCATCATCAACCTTGTCGGCTACGATATATTGCGTGAGGGCTTGCTTCTCCTTACGTCATCCCAAAAGTCTTACGAGCTGGGGCGGTAAGTAACCAAGATCAATTTTAGGTGTTGCAACGTTTCCCCCTTGACTTTGTATGACCCTTTGCGTGTTGTTAAGTCCGTAGGGCTTAACTTCTATCACATGCCCCAAAGATGTTGGCTGGCTGGAGTCATGGCTGGACCTCTTCATTAACATGTGTGCATTAGGATCAAACCCATCACTGATGCGCATCTTTGACAGCTCACTTTCTTCTTGGAGCGAGTCTTTAGTAGAGACAACAAAACCAGGGAGAGAAGCCTTGGTCGATTTGCTTGGGTTCGCCCAATGAACTGGAAGCACACCCTTTTCTTTGAGAACATGCCGGCTCGCTTCATTGAACTTGCATTCAACCTTGGTTACGCTTTTAGGATTTGTATATTCACAAAATCGTGATTCTTTATCCTTGTGACGGGACTTAGAAATGTCCATGAAGACTGGCGCCGCTGGATTTGCTGCGACATTTACTTGCTTGATGGACGAGACTGAAATTGTCCTCCCATTCTTTTCTGTCCGTTGTTGTTGTGGCTGGATGTTGCCATCACCACTTTCTTCAGGAGGGACATTCAACTCTTCATTTGTTTCATCATTGTCAAATTCGAAACATGAAGTTGTGTAGACAGCCACACTATCAAAGAAGCTTTTTGTGAAGAATTCTCCTGAGCCCTCTAGTGCTTTAGCATGATCTATTTCAGAATCTAACTCATTAACCTCTTGCACTGTGATGTGACTAGTTTCTGCCGTTTTATCCAAATCTAGAATGATTCTTCCTTCCCTAGCCAATCCCATGATGCGCTCCTTGAGTGTAACGCACTTTTCAAGAGGGTGGTTAACGATTATATGGTACCGACAGTATTTGGGATCGGTGGTCCTCCTAACTTCCTCTGGACACTTTGGCTTGGACAATTCAATGACACCCTTATCGAGCAAGTCATCTAGCATGCCTGACAAATCTGAGTCGGAAAATTGATACTTCTTTTCCTAAAGCTCTTTTAGTGTAGGACGCTTCTTTGTCGCAACCTTGAACAACGAGCTCTTCTTGCCCCCTAGTTTTGGCTTTCCCGTAATGCGAATTGGCTGACTTGTAGAGGTGGACATTGCTTCTTTGGTCATGCTCTTAGAAAAGTTAACATTCTTCTTCAATTCAACTTTGTCCTTCCTTGATTCAATAGAATAGAAGGAGTTGCCACGGTGGCTGCTATCGTCACCTCCATGTCATGCGTCTTGGTCGCTAATACTTGAAAAGTCCTAAGTTTGCTTATTTGTTGGACGTACAGCAAGTCCTAGTGCATGCCTTAGGTGCATATTTCAATGAAAGAAGGTTCAGACAATCGATCCTTGCACTCGATACTAAGTGCACGCCAGCGGTTGATGTAGTCAAGAACTGGCTTGTCCTTCCATTATTTTGTATTTGTTAACTCAGTCATGCTGACAACGCATTGAGTGCTATAGAACCTATTGAGAAACTCTTGTTTCATTTGCACCCAGCTGTCAATGAACTCAGGCTCTAAGTCAGTATACTAGTTGAAGGCAATACCTTTCAATGTCTTGACAGACTATTTCACCATTAGGTCACCGTCAGTCCTAGCATTGTTGCATGTCTCAATAAAATGCGTGACATGCTGTTTTGGATTGCCTTTCCCATTGAATTATTGGAACTTAAGGGGTTGGTAACCGTGGGGCATGCGAAGAGTATCAACCCTCTTAGTGTAAGGTTTCGTGTATAGGTGAGTTCCACACGGAATGCACATACAAACCACTCCAGTGGGAAGGAGGGGGCCCCATGGAAGGGGTTATAGAGATACCATACCTTCACCTAGCTGCGCCTTAATAGCATTTGCTATCAAATCTTAGATTTGCTCAATGGTCATTGATCCAAAGGAGTTAACATGTTTAGGGGTAGCGCCTTTCTTTGACTGCTTCTCGCTGTCAGAGGCTTCAGTGTGGATAGATATTTTTTCTGAGTCCTCATTTTCTAAGTCCTTTGTAGAAGATTGAGTTGGCCGTTTTTGTAACTTCTTAGTCAGCTTAGCAATCTTTTCTTCATGAAGCTTAATGCGCACTTCCTTTTCTTTGTTTTCCCTAGCGAGTTTTTCTAGGATGGCCTTCATGTTACATATCCTCTTCCAGAGTGGTTGTGCCTATCATCATGGCTGGCATGATAGTAGTTTTAGAGGAATCAACTTCAGTCTCTGACATGCGTGCCCCCATTGGTGAGGGCGAAGAAGAGTTACTACTATAGTAGTCTTCAACCTCGCTGACTGGAGCTTGAAGCTGGAGGTTTTGAATTCCATCCATCCCAGAGGGTGCATTTTGCCGCGTCTTCGAGTCTTGGAGTTCGGATGGGGGTGGTGCAGTTTGCCTAGTAGTAGTCGGCATAGCAGCTTGCACTATACTTCTGGCCTTCATTGTGGGCGCGTGCTTGCCAGAAGTAACACTCGCTTCATAGGATCTAAGAGAGAGAGAGATCCCGTGTTCTTCTTCTTCGAAGCTTGCGCGGCAACGTTCTTTGTAGTCATGTCTTCGTTGAAGGTGATGTTCTTGTGAGTTGAAAGTCTTGATCTTTTAGGAGAAAGAGATGAGAGGTAGAAATGTCCCACTGGGCATGCCAAATTTGTAATCACAAATTACAAAGATTGAATTTTTTATAGATTGATTTGGATGAATGGTTCAATCTCTATGAATGTAATGATCCTTTGATTCTTTCTCTTTTTAGGATGGATTTTTCAACCTTTGAATCAAAGGAGGTAGGGACCTATTTATAGGAAAATTTCCCCCTTCCCCCTTGAAAGTCAAGATGGGCCTTAACTTAGGTTTTGGGCCTGGGCCTTTCAACTAGGCCTCACCCTGGATTGCTTTAACTTTCTTTTATTTTGACTTTGACTTTGACTTTGACTTTGACTTTGACTTGGGAGTCTCTCGGGTTTGGGCCGAGCATTGATTTGGAAGTTGCCTCGAGCTTTGACCTAGAGCTGTAAAATGGGTCGGGTCGGATCAACCCATTTAATAAACGGGTCAATTTCGTATCGGCCTTGAAAATAGCTTAGATTTGCTCAAAACTAAAAAATAACAACTTTTCACACTAAACGGTCAAATCGTGTCAGTTTGGGTTGGGTTCGTGTTTCTCTCAGTAAATTCGGGTCGGGTTTGGGTCGGATTATCCTGTCGGCTTAGACTTTTACAGCCCTACATTGATTGGATGTTGACTTGAGAGTTATTTGACATTTGACTTGTGAGTCGATTTAGGTCTTGACCTTTGATTTTGACTTTGACCTGGTTTTGACCGCAGCTTGACTTGGACGTTATTCGGGCTTTAGGTCGTAACAGGACTTGGTAGTTGTCTAGAACCTCAATTTGGGCTTTTATCCTGAATTTTGACTGAGTCTGGACTTGGAAGCCATTTGGGCTTCATCTTGAGCTTGACTTATGAGTCTTTTGGGCATGACTTGTGAGTCTTTGGACTTGATTACATTAATTAAAAGGGTTGGCCCAGTTAATTAATTTAACTTTATTTTGATATGGCACGAATAAATTTTTACCGACCTACGGGGTGTCAACGAATAAGTTTATGGAACATTATGGAACTTGCACTTTGCCTGTTCAACCTGAAATTATGATATTTTATACTCTTTTATCATCTAATATTTGCTCTAAATAAATTGTTAAATTAGATTTTTAATAATGTTTTTGTTTATTTTATAGGAGTTGGAAATAACTTGAAGAAAATAAATAAATTTACTCAAACAAGTGCTAGAGCTAGATCAGATTAAAGCATACAAGAAAAAAGGAAAAAAAAAATGAAGCTAGATGAGCCCAGCACTGAGGGTCAGACCTGAAGCCCAATTCGCCCCTCCTTCTCCCCAGTTCGGATCTTACCTCCAATGCCTAGTTGATTTCCTCGCTGGACCAGCCCAACTCCTGCTCCCTTTCCCCTCTCTTCTTTCTCTCACATCTGGGCCAGGCCCAGGCGCGTCTCCAGCATCGACCCAAGCCTGCAGTCCTCCTCTCTCCCTCTTTTTTTTTTCCTTTCCTTCTCTCCCTCGTCTGGGCCGGCCCCTTCTTTTCGATTCTGTGGCCCAGCTTTCCTTTTATTAACCCAGCCTGTGTTTTTTCCACTTAAATGCCGTGTGATTGTTACGTGAGCCCAGCAGCAGTTTTCCCCCATCCCCTCTCCTCCTTCTTCATCCACGAGCAGCAGAACCTGAAAGAAAATAGGGGGTTCCAATCGTCATCCCTTCATCTTCCTCCATCATCAACAACCATGACGGTTCTTCTTTTCTCCTCATTCATTCCATCATTATCCACCCTCATCAATTCTTCAGCCGTTTCAACCAATCATGGAGGCGTTACTAAGCCATAATTGGCGGGGTCGAAAACGGAGAGTTGAGCGAACTAATAGGAGTCGAATGGAGCTTTTAATGGGGGTCGAGGAGCAGAGGAGGGAGGTAGTTTTAAGGTAGCTTAGCGTAGCATAGGGTAGCTTCAATTTCTAGATCGAATTTATCTTTCTATGTTTGTTTTGTTTTCCAGTTTCAAAATTATGCCTTAGCTTCTCAATCAGTTTCTTGTTTTCACATTTATATTCGGTTCAATCATATAAGCTCTCAAATTTGAAATGTTCTCATACTATTGTTTAATCTAAGCAAGATTTCTGGGTGTTTGAAGTTGAATTCGTCGGGATTTAATACCAATGTCAAGCTTTGTTTTCGATGCTTTTGGTTCGTTACCTTCATTTGCTCTGCTGCTATGGGCGAATTCGATCTTCGAGTTCTCCTGCTATTTGATAAGGTGAATGACTTCAACATTCAACTAAGTGTTGGTGGTTAAAACTGTTTGCAGTTTAGAACTTTCTTTTTATTTTGTTGTCTTGTCTTTGCAATTCTGGGCCTCCAATGCCACCAATTAATATTGTTTATTTAGTCTGATAATTGTTATAATAACTTGATTTTGGAGTTGATAAATTAGCGTTTAGTTTTAAATTAATTTAGAGTTTTTGGTAACTAAATTTCACAACCATCCCTGATGATCGACACCCGTTAGCGTTACAACGATAAACCGTGTGCTCGCAGAAAATCACAACAAGTTTTTGGTGCTATTGCCGGGGTTGGCGTTGTGAAATTTGGTTGCGTCGAGTCACAGTTTCAGTGATCGAATCATTTCAGTCGAGTTCGTTTTAGTTTAAGTTTTGTATTTCGAGTTCAATTGAGTCTTTATTTTATTAATTTGTCTAGATTATTTTCATTTGTTGAATTTAGTCCGTGTTTTGATTTTGGGTTTAGATTAGTTTCATATTGAGTTCTAGTTATTATTTACTGCTGGAAAAAAATAAATACTAACTCATTTAGTGTTTGTGCAGGAAACCCCGAAAAAAAAAATGCAGGTTTTTTTCTTCTTTTCCGCATCTGTTTGAATTTTTTGGGTGGATTCTGGTTAGATTCGGCTTGTTTTGATATTTTTCCTAGATTCAGCATGATTTTTAGAGGCTATATGAATTTTTCTGGCGTTTTTGGGATTGTTTAGATTTTTTTTTTGTGAATTTTGGAAGTAATTTTCTGTTTGCATTTTTCTACACTGTTCGGGGACAGACAAAAAATTCGAAACAAATTAGAGTTATGTCCCTTGTGACTTTGTGGACTTTGCTGTATATTTAATTCTGATTTTAGGAGCCATATTTTCTATTTTAATTTTATTGTAGAATTGGGTTGTTTAGGTGTTATTTATTTTCTAATTTTCTTTTAGTTTGTTGGTGGTTGTGTTTATAGTTTTTGATTTGATCATATTTTGTTTGTTTAATTTACTCCTTTGTTTTGTTTTGTGGTTAAAAAAAAAAAAGAAGGAAAAAAAAAGATGCTCATGCTTTGTGATTTGTCTCTTTGGTCTTTCTTTTCTTTTGGTCCCATAGTTTTATTTTTGTTAGTTTATTTTGTGTGCTTAACTTGATTATTTCAGTCTCTTGTTTTTGTTTTAGTTATTACTTTGTAATTAGTGTCCTCGAGTCATTTTTCTTTCAATAAAAAAAAACCTTAAAAAAATTGAAAATCCTAAAAAATGAAAAATTCTATTACAAAAAAAAAAAGGAAAAAAAAGAAAGAATGCCAGTGTTTAAATTCCCACAATATGAGCATGAATCTTTCTGGCGTTGTTTGTCTAGACTTAACGATTATCGTACTCAGTTGAATCAACCTTTTGAGAAATGAAAAATTTGTGAGGTCATTATTTTGGGTCTAAATGCTGAATTTAGGGGTATTGTTGAGTCCATGTGCTCAGGGGGTTTGCTAGGATTGTTGTCTAAATCTGAAGACGAGGTTTGGGATTTCTTTGAAAGGTTAGCTTGGGATACTTATGAATTTGAACAAGCTAAAATGAACTTAAAGTACCCAACTCATGCTGAGCCTGCTTTTTATGCTAATCCTTACTCCCGAAGTCATTTTATAGATTCATTTGACTCCCCTTATGCTTCTGTGCCTCCTGTTTGGTGCCATTATTGTGAATCTTCTGCTCATGATGTTTGTTCTTGTCCATATCGTGACTATTTTGATGCTCAATGTGCTAGTGTTGAGAAGAGAATTAATGAATTGACTGCTAAAATGGTAGAGACCATGAAAGTGCAAATTACTGAATATTCTCACTGTTTCAGTCGGAGTAGGGAGAATTGTAATTCGCCTGACTCTACTTTAGGATCTCCTAAATCAGGAGTTAGTCTTTTTGATGATTTTAGGCCTAGCTTGAATGATGCCCAGCCTTTGCCTAGTTTAGGACAAGAGGATGACTTCCTTATGTCTCTATCTTCCGACCTTGCACCCCACACTAGCTCACAACAGGACGTCCTAGATTATACAGACCCACCTACCATTTTTGATGACTCTTCTGAGTCTAAAGAGGGTCAAGAATCTAAGAACGCTAGTGAGTTAGACATAAGCATCACTACTATAGTTGAACGTCATGATGAATCAAAATACATTTCTGCACAGGAGTCATGTGAAAAGGAAGTTGAGCCTAGCAACTTGGAATTTAATGTTGATATTCTATCTATTGAATATGAATCTTTTTCATGTGGGTTTGATATTACTGCACATCTTGATGAGGGTTTTTGTATTGAATATGAATCATTCTCTTTTGACCCTCTAATTCCTCATGACTCACTTCTTGTTGAATATGAGTCGTTCTGTTTTGATATCAATGTGAGTTTGGATGTGGACTTGTGTGCTGATTATGAATCTTTTTCTTTTGGCCCCATCGAAGCTGAACTCCTCTTTGAATCTCACAAGTCTGACTTTGTTGCCCCTGAGTATTTTGCTTTAGACCAGACTCCTACACATATTAATCTTAAAGGACTTGTGAACTTAGGACCCTCTGATTTGCCTAGATTGTTCTTTCATGATGATTACATTTCTAGGCCAATGACCCCTACCCTGGCTACTTTTGCATATGTCTACCTGTTTGGTGTTTGGGCCCACCAGTTTGATAAGTTAAAACGGGCCCTTACTTATGCTGAATTGCAATGGTAGATGTACTCTTTCTTGTTCCAACTCGTTGCTGTTTCCTGCTTCTATCTTCTTGAGAGTTGGTCTTGTTTATATGATAAGCTGCTACGTGCGCTAATGAGTTTTGATTTGAATAATAGCTTATGCATTGTGATGGAGTGGCTGATGCTCCATGAGCCTCTAGTTATATCAGGAGGCTTTAGCTTAGGTGTAATTCTGCACCTAACCTGGTATGATCGTTCCATTCCCTTCTCTTCCCTCTTTTTTTTTCTCATTTTCTTTTCTTTCTCTTAGCTGTAGATATTTAGGATTGTAATGGGTGATCGATCTTGAAAAGAAATTTGGAATTTCTTTCTCTTCTTTTAACCCTTGGTTGTATTTTGTTTTGTTCTTCCTTGTTTTGTTCTGTGAGTTTTTGATTTTCTTTGATTTTCTTTGGTTGTGTTATGTGAGTTTGTATATATTTGTGTTTTGTCTCGGTTTTATGTGTTGCTTATGTGTTGCGTTTTGGCGTCTTAGCTCCCACAATGAGGACATTGTGGAGTTTTGGTGTGGGGGTGAGGTGCCGATTTTTCGAAAATTTTGGAAACCAGTTAAAAGAAAAACAAATTTTCATAAAATCCAAAAAGATTTTTGCTTTGGTTTTTGGGGAAGTTTTGTATCATTCTGATTAGTTTAAATTCTCTGTACCTTGATTTTAGCTTGCATATGAACTGATGTGCATATTAGGTCTTCATTCTCAGTGTGTCATTCTTAGCCCTAATTCTAACCCCATTTATTCATTATAGTTGTGTAATCCAATCCCTATTTATATCATCCTCATTATCTTAAGGTCTTAGTCTTCCGTGATTGACTTTCCCACTTGTTATTGACACAATTACTTTGGTTTTTATTTGCGTTCCCCAAAAAAAAGGAACTAAAAAAAAATTAATGAAAAAAAATGAAAATGAAAAGAAAAGAAAAAGGAAAGTAAATAAAATTTGGAATGACAAGCATCCCTTTGAGGCACGTGCTACTGGATGCAACCCTTTAAAGCACGTGCTACTTGGTATTACCCTTTGAGGCAATATTACTACTGGAAAAACTTGCTTCCTATGTTATTAAATCAATGATATAGTTTGTATCAGTCAAGTGGGATTGAGTTTGATTCTGGTAAGCCTAAACTCTAAGATGATGATACACATGCACACAAGCACTGGGATAGATTCCAAGGTTGATGTGCAGTTGGGTGAAAAATTAGTGTTTTGATGTCATCTATGGGTAGAGAGCCTTGATGAGTGCATTTTGTTTATATGCATGCCAATATCTTTATTATATAGGTGATTTAGTTGATTAGAATGTGTATATATCTTTTCCCAGTTTTGTACATATTAATTTTTTGAAAAACAAAACCCAAAAAAGAGCTTTTCAAGTTTTTGTATATATTTTCTTTTATAGATTTTGTGGGCATATCTTCTGAAAACCCTTATGAGACCTTATTCGTCCACTAGGGGTAACCTAAGGGTTTAAAGGGCTTGTTGCATGTGCTAAGTGCAATCGTGATTCCTACGAAAGTGAGTTAGGATTTTGTTTTGTTTTCTTTTTCCAGGATTTTTTTTTATAGTTTTGTTTTACTCGAGGACGAGTAAAACTTAGGTGTGGGGGTATTTGTTCAACCCGAAATTATGATATTTTATACCCTTTTATCATCTAATATTTGCTCTAAATAAATTGTTAAATTAGATTTTTAATAATGTTTTTGTTTATTTTATAGGAGTTGGAAATAACTTGAAGAAAATAAATAAATTTACTCAAACAAGTGCTAGGGTTGCATCAGATTGAAGCATACAAGAAAGAAGGAAAAAAAAAATGAGGCTAGATGAGCCCAGCACTGAGGCCCAGACCTGAAGCCCAATTCGCCCCTCCTTCTCCCCAGTTCGGATCAGCCTGCAGTGCCCGGTTGATTTCCTCGCTGGACCGGCCCAACTCCTACTCCCTTTCCCCTCTCTTCTTTCTCTCACGCCTGGGCCAGGCCCAGGCGCGCCTCCAGCATCGACCCAAGCTTGCAGTCCTCCTCTCTCCCTCTTTTTTTTTTTTTTTCCTTTCCTTCTTTCCTCGTCTGGGCCGGCCCCTACTTTTCCATTCTATGGCCCAGCTTTCCTTTTATTAACCCAGCATGTGTTTTTTTCACTTAAATGCCACGTGATTGTCACGTGAGCCCAGTAGCAGTTTTCCCCATCCCCTCTCCTCCTCCTCCTTCATCGACGACCAGCAGAACCCGAAAGAAAATAGGGGGGTTCCAACCATCATCCCTTCATCTTCCTCCATCATCAACAGCCATGACGGTTCTTCTTTTCTCCTCATTCATTCCATCATTATCCACCCTCATCAATTCTTCAGCCGTTTCAAGCAATCCTGGAGGCGTTACTAAGCCATAATTGGGGGGGTCGAAAACAGAGAGTTGAGCGAACTAACAGGAGTCGAATGGAGCTTTTAATGGGGGCCAAGGAGCAGAGGAGGGAGGTAGTTTTAAGGTAGCTTAGCGTAGCATAGGGTAGCTTCAATTTCCAGATCAAATTTATCTTTCTATGTTTGTTTCGTTTTCCAGTTTCAGAATTATGCCTTAGCTTCTCAATCAGTTTCTTGTTTTCACATTTATATTCGGTTCAATCATATAAGCTCTCAAATTTGAAATGTTCTCATACTATTGTTTAATCTAAGCAAGATTTCTGGGTGTTTGAAGTTGAATTCATCAGGATTTAATACCAATGTCAAGCTTTGTTTTCGATGCTTTTGGTTCGTTCCCTTCGTTTGCTCTGCTGCTATGGACGAATTCGATCTTCGAGTTCTCCTGCTGTTTGACAAGGTGAATGACTTCAACATTCAACTAAGTGTTGGTGGTTAAAACTGTTTGCAGTTTAGAACTTTCTTTTTATTTTGTCGTCTTGTCTTTGCAATTCCGGGCCTCCAAGGCCACCAATTAATATTGTTTATTTAGTCTCATAATTGGTATAATAACTTGATTTTGGAGTTGATAAATTAGCATTCAGTTTTAAATTAATTTAGAGTTTTTGGTAACCAAATTTCACAACCATCCCTGAGAATCGACACCCGTTAGCGTTACAACGATAAACCGTGCACTTGCGGAAAATCACAACCTATAGTAGAGACCAGGCTGTGTGGGGTGGATTGAAATTTGCTCATGATAAGGGGATTAGGTGTGTTCATTTCATGGTTGATTCCAAACTAGTGGAAGGGTGGCTAAATGACTAACTATCAACAACTTATCCTCATCTTTCATCTCATCTGTCATTGTAAGGCTTTAATTTAGCATAATGATAATGACTGGGTTGTTCACGGGCATCATTCATATCGAGAATCCAATCGTGCAGCAGACTGGCATGCAAATCAATGAGGACTTTAATTTAGTTAGTGGCGGTGTCATTCTTTCTTCTGCTCTCCCCGTTTAGCTTGGATTTTGAATGAGGACTTTATGTGTGTTGTGTAGCTTGGCCTAGAATGGTCAACTCTTAATGGGATTTATTTTGGTGCCTAGGCCCCTCAATTACACCCATGAAAGGAACACCTGATAACTTATATATATGATATCAAATTTACAAAAAAAAAGAAACACCTTATCAAAACCATAACTTCAAGACTACAGTCTTAGAATATGCGGCAACAAAGCATAATTCTCGTGGTATGGGGACTGCAAAATCAGAAAGGTTTGGGGGGCCCAAAAATTAAGAAGTTTTTGTGTAGATTATAGTGTCTCGAATCTATAGACGTGAAATTGCAGTATAAAATTTGCATATAGAAGGAAGGAGTAGAAAATTTTTTCTGGGAAAATAAAATCACTTACGAAAAATTATGATGGGATTAGGAAAAGAGCATAGGTGTCATTTACATGGGAGAAATAAGAATTGGGTGCATACACTACGAAAAGCCATGGCAGATATGGATGTAATTCTTCAGGTATGGCCAAAGTAAACATGTAGAAAGTGTTGATGTAATCATATTAGCCTTACAATTATCAGAATTAAATTGCGTAGGCTTCCTACATTGATTTATACTTATATAAGCTGACACGACCAGCTTGATCTACCAGAACCTTTGTCTAAAAAGAATGCATAACTAGAGGTTCGTTATGCAACATGTTTTAATTGACTAAAGGTTCATTATGCTCAAGGAGTGACGACTTAAATGGTATAAGCTCCATCACTCCTGAACCAAATTGAGCCAACTTGTTCCCACCTTGATGTCGACCCTATGCAACTAGTGAAATGCTCATCCAACTCATACATTGTAACCTGACTCATACACTAGTAACTGACAAAATTTTATAATTTGAAGTAACATCGGCTCAAGTACGTTAAGGAAGAAAATGAAGGCCCAAAAAATGCAGTAAATGTGAGTTTCTTCCAGTAAGGTGTTGGCAACATCGCTTAAAGGAAGTGAGCATTGAGAATCACAGAGCAATGAACATGCATACAAGAGTAAAAGAAAAATAAGGAATGAGGATGACAGTACGACTTTCTTCCAATAAGGTGTTGGCAAAGGGAAAAGATTTTAGTTAGCGGTCTCCATTAAGTACTGGACTCCATAGCACAGGTATATAGTTCTAGGTGTCATCTAAGTGTGATGTCATATTTATTGTGCATCTGTAAATCAATTATCAATGTATTTTTATATTTCGGCCAATATGGCTTAATACGAGTGCCCTTTGATTCCCTATTTACGCTCGAAGTAACATTCATGGAACAATGGGATTTCAGAATGCTTCCAAATTCTAGAAGTCTGTGAGGGGACACCTCGAGCAGGAATAGTCAATTCATGAACTTCGTTGTTTCTAAGATTGATTCTGCAACTCATTTACAGGCCATGGCATGGACAGATAGCATGAATGCGATGAGGATGAGACTCTGCATATTCAACAGATGCCCTGCCCTCAGTAGCAGAGGAGCAAATCGGTACTCTTATTTGAACCTTTATTCAGCAAAACTGCTTTCAGCAATAAAAAGTATATTTGAGCATCTGCAATTTGTTTTTCTTCTACATTTCCTAGTTGATTACCACAATTTATATCAAGGAAGTGTTAATCAGTAATTATTGGTCCATCAAAGACTTGCACTTCCCACACAAGCCATTAACCTGAAGAGCAGATTTAGTAGCAATTTTTCTTCAAACTCAACCAAACCAAAAGAAATACAGAAAGAACGGGTCACATATACTTTACTTTTGACAATGGCCTGGTGGGGGGGGGGGGGGTGCTAACCATGAGAAAATCCATGAAGTATTTCACTAACTATATTATGGGAAGCAAAGAGGGCATATGGTGCGGGTTGTGATCTGGCAGCTCCGATATTGATCTTAGCCTATTGGAGTTTGGCTGTGATCTCAACCTCTTCGCGATCATTGGCAAAGTTGTCGATTCTCAGGTAGTTAGGACCTTAAGCATTTAAACTTATAAGGAAAAATGAAAAAAGAAAAATCACCACATTATGTACATTGTCTAATTACAAGATTAGACATGTTGTCGTAATTCAACACAAAGGTTGATCGATAAGGGGTACGCTGATGGATTCTCTTATTTGATCATAAATAATGGATGACTTACCATTAATAACTTAGTAATTTAAAAGATGATCTACTTATCTTTGGGAGAAAGGGGGGGGGGTGAGCGTGGGGTAGGACAATATCTAGGAAATTCCATTCAATCATTGAGAAAAATCCTACTTCTACTGTGCTTAATAAGCAAAGAATACCTGGCCACCAAACAATTCAACAATGTAATGAGCTCTATCTACAACACTTACTACTTATACTGATGCTCAACTGATAATATTAACCACAAATTTTCTCCTCTTCTCTTGCATTCTTAAAGAAAGCTTTTATATTATTGTCATCCTTAGCCCTCATTCTTCATACCCAATCGTGTGTAAGTTCATCTCCATGTGCTCTATGATTCTCAATCCTAACTTTTTCCAAGTAATGGTGCCAGCACCTCCCTCCAGGGAATTCGCAGTGGCTGCATTTCTTCACGCCTCCATTACTTCCCTCATAGTATTCGAACTGAAATGTTACTCTAACAAACCACAATTACGTATGCTACATCTATATGAACCGGGTTGTGCATAAGTTGGGTGAATACCTGATTCAATAATTGATATGGATATCAAGCTATGTCCAAATTATTTGTGGGTTCATCTTGGTTAGGTAATTACTAGCTTCAATGTCAAGGTATAGACAGGTTGCTCAATTTGGTCTGGCCAAAATCAATCATGCATTTGGACAAGATGGAACTTATTTTCTAATTTACATGGTAATACAGCATACACAGGGGACATTAAACAGTGGATTTCACTACGTATTAGCCTATTTTATCGAACGGACGTACCAAGAATCTTGGATTCATTATTATTCGGGGACTGAAACCTTAAGAGTGTTAATGTGATCGTCGATCCACAAGGACAAAGCCAAAGTACACTATCAAGAAAACTGTTGATTCTAGGTCTTGCATCGAACCAGCTAGAGATGTGAATTCCCACTTTCAAATGCCTAGTAGCGGACTATTCCAATGTGTACGCTGTTCTTGCTCGAATATCATTTCCTTTTTAAAATAAAATACAAATACAAGAAGGCAACACAACTTTTGATTTAGAACACTCAACACAATTAATAAACTATTAAATGCTGCAATTCAACAGATTATATACCATACCTCATCAATACGATATGTTTCCCTTATTTCCAACTCTTCGCAAGGATTGATCGCGGCAAGAAAATTGATATATTTCTGATCAAGAGGGTCACCCCAGTGCTAAGAACTTCTTCTCCGATGAAGCTTAGCCCTTTCTAGCCCTGAATGACTTAATTCAGAAAATAGGGGAAGTAAACCTGAGAAGGTAAAATATGTAAGATTTGGAGTATCAATCTCAATCTTAATACCAGGCGAATAAGTACATTCTTATATGAACAATGTCTTCAAATATTTGCTTGAAATGGAAATATTTTCGGCATCTAAGTTGTAATGTAGAAGGTACAGATTTGATATAAGAGAAATAGGCAACTGTGACCTTAAAACAAGTCCATGTAACCGTAAGTCCTTCAAACTACCACATCCATCCGCTTTAATTTCACCATAACAATCACTGTAGTAATCCAAGAAGCGAAGAGTTGGCGCATCAATCTCTAATTCAAACCTGGAAGGATGATACTGAAACCACAACACAAAATCAAGAAGTTTATGAAAGCCAAGAACCCTAAGTTTACCAAGTATGCATAAAAGGACAATGCCTAGATAGGCACTCAATCATTTCATGGCATAATGTCACCCGATGTAAGTCAAGCCGCTTCAATAGTAGGGTGGCAACATTCACTTTGAAGACAAAATTATACATGGGCATCTTCATTGATTGCTCATTGTGAAAGATTAGCTCATTAGCCTTGAACTCATTGATGGCAAGATTGATCCATCGATCCAAGCGGGCAGACAAACCGGGAGCTAAATTTAAGTTGGGTATGAAGACGTTAAAACAGCCTACATTGGTTGTAGACTGATGGAATACCAATATTGTGTAAATATTTTGTATCCCTTAAGTGATAAAGTTGTAAATATGCTAGTGTTCTTATTTTGGTAGAGTTGTATTGTTGCCTAATGTTGGTATCACTTAGCTGCCAAGTAGTTGACTAGGGTTAGCACAAATTCCTCCTTTGTTTGTCATATATTTAGCGTGTATTTGGCCATGCAGAATGAATGAGAAGAACCAAAGCCTTCAAGCTCGGTTTCCCCTTGCTTTCAAATAATATTTTCTACATGGTATCAGAGCATTGATCCTTACCAACCCCTCAAAAAAATCAATCTCATAAAATCAAGAAGATTTAGTTAAGAGTCGAGATGGGTAAAGATGATGAGAAGTCCATCGAATTCATGATCGATAATCGATCACCATATTACCTTCATCCTTCATAGGCACCAGGTGCAATGACAACTGCTATCAGGTTCAATGGGAAAAACAACAAAATAGCTTTCATCAATGGTACTATTCAAAAGCCCGATATTAAGAAAGGCGAGTACTCAATAGAGGCAAATGCATGGATCATCGTTAACTCGATGATTACGTCCAAGATTTTAAACATCATCAACCAAAAGTTGCATGCTTCCACCGCTTATACCGACTCAGCCCAAGCAATCTGGAAAAATATCCAGAAAAGATATGCTATTCCAAACATACCTGTTAGGAAAACCAATTATTGAAATTTGAGCTCAGTATATGCGGAAGCGATAAAGGATGTAGATATTGGAGAATACAAAACAAGATAAAAAAAGGATAATTGTGGGCACATGATTTTTACGTGGAAACCCAAATCGGGAGAAAACCACGGGCGGCAACAACGGCACAAAATTCACTATGATTTGAGTGAGTACAAAACGATCTCAAAGCAAACACCCAAGAAAGAGATCAACAACAAGAGAGATAAAGATCTCAAAGCAAACACCCAAGAAAGAGATAAATTACAACGAAAATCTCTCAACACTAACTCTAACTCTCAATGTGGAATAGAAAAGGGAAGTGCCCACAGGCACTCCCAAATTGCCCCGCACAAGAGGCACTCCTAA
This sequence comes from Carnegiea gigantea, assembly GCA_029747015.1. Classification (NCBI taxonomy): domain Eukaryota; kingdom Viridiplantae; phylum Streptophyta; class Magnoliopsida; order Caryophyllales; family Cactaceae; genus Carnegiea; species Carnegiea gigantea. Next base: position 168,049 of record JAKOGI010000534.1, on the reverse strand, counting down.
ATTGCCCCGCACCAAACAAGGTTAAACAACATAGTATTTATAGAGAAACCTCACAGGTACCAAGGGTTCAACCCTAGCCGCAAACATATGTCTTGACCACCAAGCATCATCTTTACCAAAAAAGAAAAAGATATTCAATACAAAATATGGAATAATATAATTTCCATAAAATAGAATATCTCCAACCACACAACTTGAGCCTTGGGTGCCAAGTAATAATCTTCAAAAAGGAAATAACTTTATTTATTTCCAAAACCGGCAAATAAATTTGGGACAAATCCCAACAATACCAAAGATCCATCAATTGAAGTCTGAAATGGTTTCGTGTAAGCAAGGAAACCTCAAGGTCATTGAGTTCTCAAAACTAATGGGCCTTTGGAATGAACTCGGAAACTACGTCAAGTAGCCCATTTTGTACACATAAGGCAGCAACGAAGTATGATGGCCGAGGATGACAAAATTCATCAATTCTTGATGGGACTGAATGATGATATATACTCGAACGTTCGCTCTCAAATCCTCGCTTTGGATCCTCTCCCATCCCTCGATAAGATTTTTAGCATGGTTCAACAAGAGGAACCAAAAGAAAGTTATGATTAGCCGTGATCATAGGCCCGAAAATATTTCTGCCTTTCTGTTTCGCATAACATTTGGTCTGGGCAGCAAGGTGGAGACAAGCTCAGTTGTCGACACTGCAGAAAGGTCGATCATGAGGAGGCCAATTGCTTCAAAATAGTGGGCTATCCGGCTAGCTGAGGAATACGGGAAGGACGTAACAATAGAGGAAGAGGACGAAGTTATGCCGGCAGAGGTCGTGGAACCTATTCTGGAAAGGAAGCTGCATATGCCACGCGAGTTCAGGACAGCAACGTAGCAGCGAGTAACGCCGAGGACTCTCGGGTCTCATGAGGTGACGAATTTCGAGCAACCCTTTCTCAAATTTCAGATGACCAAGTACAGAAGCTATTAAGCCTGATCGAGAACATTTGTCGGGCAAGTACGACTGGCTCTTGGATAGTGGGGCTTCATATCATATGACAAGAAATTTACGTTTATTATCTAATGTTTGTAAGATTGTTCCCATACCCGTGGATATGCCCAATTGAGCTATTTCCTATGAAAATAAACAAGGATTTGTAAGGCTAAATGATAAACTAGTGCTACATGGTGTATTATTTGTACCTAATCTATAATTCCAATTTGATATCAATTGCATAATTAATTGAAGATCTTTGTTGTATTGTAATGTTCACTCACAAGTCATGTGTGATACAGGACCTCACTACGAAGATGCTGATTGGATCGGGTGAGCATCGAAGGGGGTTTATTTCTACAAGGAAGGTGCGACGACACAAGCACAAGAAAATAAAGTGATAACTCATAAGTTATGGCATAGAAGACTGGGGCTTCCGTCAAATCAGGCATTATCGAATTTATCTACTATTATTTCAGGAGTAGTTGGTAGTAGTAATCATAAGGAATCATATGCTGTGTGCTTAAGAGAAAAACAAACTCGACTATCATTTAGTATTAGCGAAAATAAAACTGCAAAAGCATGTGCTCTTATTCACTGCGACATATAGGGGCCTTATTTTGTTAAGTCTTTCTATGGAGCAAACTATTTTCTTTCTATCTTGAATAATGCTAGTCGTTGGGTTTGGGAATACCTCATGAAGAGCAAAAATGAAGCATTTCAATTAGTTAAAGAATTTTGTGCTATGGTGCAAACCCAATTTAATACAATGGTTAAAACCATTAGGAGTGACAATGGTAGTAAGTTTGTTTCAATTCCTATGAAAAAGGTTTATAAGGAGCATAGCATAATTCATGAAGCTAGTTGTGTTGACACGCCCCAATGAAATGGAAGGGTGGAGAGAAAACATTGTCATGTCTTGAATAATGCTAAGGCTCTTCATTTTGAGGCTCATTTACTATTGAATTTTGGGGAGAATGTGTGTTAGCTGCAGCCTACCTTATTAATCGAAGAACCACTAGGACCCTTCATGGCAAAACTCCTTAGGAAGAATTATTTAAGGTAAAGCCATCTTATGACCATATTAGGGTGTTTGGGTGTTTGTGTTATGCATACAATAACCACAGGCAAAAGGATAAATTTGGGTCACGAAGTAAGCAATGCATCTTTGTAGGATATCCACATGATAAGAAGGGTTGGACGTGTTATGATATTGAAACCAGTGAGATATTTGTTAGTCGTGATGTGATCTTCCCTAAAGAGACTTATCCTTTTGCATCTCAAGCAAACTCAGAAAATGATTTTAGCAAGTTAAAAGATGACTTGTGTTGGACGTTTGATGATCATATGGACAGTGAGCACCATCTACCTGCCTGTCTCCCTAACGGCACACCGAATTTGGGCATTCCACTCGGCCAGACACGGCTTCTCCTACTCCTAGGCTAGACACACTGTCTCGGCCCAGCCCTGTCCTACCGGATAATACAGCTGGGCTGGTGGAACCTCGCAGTGGTCGACAGCCCCAGGCCGAAAGAGGTCATTGGGCCCAACATTGATGAGCCCCAGTCCACTGCTCATCAAACTCAGTCCAATCCGGGTGCTTCGGCCGATAGGGGGAGCAATCTTCATAATCCAACCGGTCCAGCAACACCATCGACTATGGAGAATGGCAAGCAGGTTCGGAAAGCACGGTCGCACCTACAAGACTACATTTGTTACACTGCTCCGTCTATAACCCCTCCTTGTGCAAGCCCAATCCAAAGAGTATCTTCAGGTAAACCGTATCCGATTGCGAATTATGTTACATGTGACATTTTTTTTGATTCTCATCAACATTATTTAGCTGCTATTATCAAAGTAGTGGAGCCCGGGTTCTTTCATGAAGCTGTAAACGATCCTAAATGGCAGAAAGTAATGACCCAAGAAATTGAAGCCTTGGAGCAAAACCAGACTTGGTCCATCATTGACTGACCTCTAGCATGTAAGCCTATAAATTATAAATGGGTATACAAGGTCAAGTATAACTCTGATGGAAATATTGAGCGGTGTAAAGCACGCTTGGTGATTCGAGGCATCAAGCAGATAGGAGGTTTTGATTACAACGAGACATTTGCCCCAGTTGCAAAAATGACAAGTGTTCATTGTTTTCTTTCGATAGCAACCACAAAAGGATGGGCCCTTCATCAAATGGATGCAAATAATGCGTTTCTACATGGTGACTTGGACGAGTAAGTTTATATGACTCTTCCTCCTAGTTTCAAGACTACAAGCTCCACCAAAGTCTGCCGTCCTCAAAAATCGTTATATGGCTTAAAACAGACACCTTGTCAATGGTTTGCGAAGTTATCCTCAACACTTCTTGCCTATGAGTTTGTTCGTTCGTATGTCGACTACTCCCTTTCACATATTCCAAGGGTAACAAATTTATGGCTTTATTAATTTATGTTGATGATTTGGTACTAACTGGAAATGATGATGATTTGTGTGCCGAATTCAAAGCCTATCTCCATCAATGCTTTCTTATTAAGGATCTGGGCCCACTCAAGTATTTTTTTGGTAATCGAAGTGGCCCGTAATGAAAAGGTTTATTCTTTTGTTAACGGAAGTATGCTCTTGAAATTCTAGATGAGTGTGGCCTCCTTGGAGCCAAGCCAGCAGACTTTCCTATGGTAACTAATCACAAAATGGGCTTAGCAACTAGAAGGGTATCGGAGGGTCAAACTCAATATCGTCGCCTAGTGGCTTGACTCCTCTACCTTACTCTTACCCGACCCGAGTTGAGTTACGCCATCCATATTTTATCGCAATTTATGCAAGGCCCCAGGAAGGCTCACATGGACGCAGCTCCACAGGTTTTTCAATATCTCAAAGGCAATCCCATGCAAGGAATCCTCTTACAGAGTGACTCTGATTTACGCATTATTGCATTTTGTGACTCTGATGGGAACATGTCCTGTAACTCGGAAATCTCCAACTAGTTATTTTGTCACATTAGGGAACTCACCTGTATCATGGAGGACAAAGAAGCAAACTACAATATCTCGCTCCTCAGCTGAAGTGGAATACCGTGCTATGGCTACCGTTACTAGTGATCTTATATAGGTTAAATCATTCTTAGCCTCCTTGCACATTTTTGGTTCTACTCCTATGCAATTATTTTGTGATAATCAAGAGGCATTACATATTGCAAAAATTCGGTGTTTCATGAAAGGACAAAACATATTGAGATGGATTGTCATTTTGTTCGGGAACGACTTTTTTCAGGTGAGTTAGTAACTCACTACATTTCTTCCAAGAATCAAGTCGCGGACATCTTCACTAAAACTCTTGGTAAGCACCAGCTCGCGTATCTACGATCGAAGTTGGACATTGTTAGTCCATATGCTCCAACTTGAGGGGGAGTGATGGAATACCAATATTGTGTAAATATTTTTTATCCCGTAAGTGATAAATTTGTAAGTATGCTAGTATTCTTGTTTTGGTAGAATTGCATTCTTGCCTAATGTTGGTATTACTTAGTGGCCAAGTAGTCAACTAGGGTTAGCACAAATTCCTTCATTGTTTGTCATGGATGTAGAGTGCATTTGGCCATGCAGAATGAATGAGAAGAACCAAAGCCTTTAAGCTCGGTTTCCCTTGCTTTCAAATAATATTTTCTACATAGCCAGCTTGGACCGCTTTATAACGGTTCGATGGATGAACTCCAAGAATTGTAGCTTGAGACTTTCAGGGAGATCATATCTCATATCAGAAGACAATGGGTCGTACTTATTCTTTTCTAGGGTTAGATAGAAGAAGGTTTTGTCGAGGTTCAAAATCAGGACGCCAATCCACACATCCCTCCATACACTTGAAAAGAAGGTCGTCATCATGGCATCGTCAGGAGGAAGAAAAGAGAGAATGTGATGCATGATGTGTATAGGTAGTGCTGAAATTCAATCCTTGGAGCTCTGCTGTGATCTCTGTCTCTTCTTTGCCATTGTTTAAAAAAAAAAGTCGAGGGTTATGGGGTTTAGCAATTTTTAGTACAGTTCAGTTACGTTAAGAATCCATTAAGATTATATGCAACTCCGATGACATGGTTTGGGGGCGTTTAGGATTTTGTGTATGATACGTAGGAGTATGAAATATGAATTGAAGTTTCCTTTTCTTTTAAAGGTTTTGTAGTTTACAGGCAGAGTAAAGGACCCTGGTGTCAGAACCAAGGTGAAGGGTGTACTACTCTTGCCCACAAACATAGAAATGGATTGTTGTGCTAGGGACAATTGATATTTTTTTTTTTTTTGGGGGGTGGAAAACTTAACGGAGATTAAGGGCGTGTTCGAAAACAGCATTTTAGGTATCGTTTTGAGGCTAGCTGAATTGGGAAAAAAAATCAATCAATCCTTTATTTAATTTTGTTTACGGTATTTATAATTTTTTAAGGTCAATTCTTAATTTAGTAAAAGCTTGTTACCTTATTGGTGATTGAAAAAAAAAAAGCTTGTTACCTTATTTTCAGTTTTCTTTTTACCAAATTAGTTTGTATGAAGTGCAACAAATTTTGACGAAGCTAGTGACAAACTCAGTCATAATTTTTGATGAATGTTCTTTAATTTTCCGTCAAATTTGTGATGTGTTCCCATCAAAATGAGTTTGTTAAACCTAAAAAAATATAAATGTAAGATTCAAAATCATATATCAATGTCTGAAATTTTAGTATAAAATTACAAAATTTCAGAATAATTTACAAACTTTTGCATATGAAATTTAAAATATAAAATGGCAATATTTTAGAATTGAATGTCTAAACTTTTGGATATGACTAGAAGTCAGTTATATTGCAAAAGGGATTGCTCTTTCTCAAAAGAAGTTCACAACAGAACTGATTAAGAACAGTAGACTAAGAAATTTGAAACCTACCACTACCCCACTGCCATTAAATTGCAAACTTAGTCCAGAAGGAGAACTCCTTACTGATCCTATATATTATATACAGAACCATGGTTGGCAAACTGAATTATTTGACCAACATCATCTAGATCTCAATTTCACTGCTCAAAGCTTAAGCCAAATCATGCAAATGCCAAGGATAACACATCTTCAAGCACTTCAACACACCCTGAGATACATTCAAGCTGTTAGAAACTAGACCAAAGTAATAGCAGAAGCAATCGGATGAAACAGATATTTAGAAATTTAAAGAACGATAACAAGAACAAAGCAACGATACAAGATTTACGTGGAAACCTAATGCGGGAAAAAACTACGGACGGCGACGAGCACAATCAATTCACTATATGAGCAGGGAGAGTACAAAACGATCACAATCACAACAAGTAATTTGATCCCACAGCAGAATTACAATCTCTCTTGTAATCTCTCAAAGTCTCTCTACCTCTCAATGCGTTTAGGAATTCAGGGATTTCGGAGTTCAGGAGTTCAGGAGTGATTTTAGATCCTAGCCAAAGCCTCTTTATATAGGGTCTAGAAGTCCAGAGTTTTACCCCTAGAGAAGAACCCTAGCCGCCAAGCACATTGCACGTCGAAGCAAACCCTAGCTGCCAGGACAGACCCACGCTCGAGCATAGCATGGTTACCCCGCGCCATGGTGGCACGACTGCGCCATATGGCACGGCCAGCCCCTACCATTTTTCTGCCCTCCTTCGACGTTCCGCTCCTTCGTCCTGACACGCCCGTGTCGTCCAGCACGGTCCCACCGTGCTAATTCTTGGACTTTGGGTCACGAAATCCAACAATCTCCACCTTGGACCGAAATCTTCAATCACCGATTCTCTACCACCGTCATCGCACCCCGAAGGGTGATGCCCCCCCCCCGAGGGGCAATGCCCAAAAGGGCGCTCAAATACTAGGAATGCCAACTAAGTCCAGGCAATGCTTGAATTTAGCTCTAGGAGATTACTTATATGAACCTTTCTTCATATAACCTCTCGTAGTAGATGCCTGCAAGACATAGAGGCTTCCATGCCTCAAACCCTTCAGTAGAATTCGACTTCCCTTCGAGACCTTCAGAACTCCACCTTTAGCTGAATATTTACACCCCTTGGATTCAAAGGTGCCCAAAGAGATGAGGTTATGCTTCAAGTTAGGAACGTGATGAACATTCGATAAAGTCCTGACAACACCATCATGGGTCTTGATTTTAACAGTACCGATTCCAGTTACATTACATTGGGCATTATTGCCCATGTGAACAGCAGTTGAGTCAACTGGATCATATATTAAAAACCAATCCTTGTGAGGACACATATGATAGGTACACCCAGAATCAAGAACCCAATCAGAATCGCTCCCCCTTTCAGTAGAGGTAGCAAACAAAACATCACTATCAGAATCAGATTCAGCAAACGAAATTTCAGCAGGCTCATGAGAACTATCTTCTTCTTTCTCCCTCTTCTTTTGTAGTTGCCAACAGTTAGCAACAATATGACCTAATTGACCACAGTAATTGCAGATCTTACCTACGTGAGGATTTTTAGACTTAGAACAGTTCTTACTCCTATTACCGTTTTTCTTTTCAGTTGTTTTATCCCTTACTACTAATCTCTCAGTAGAATCAGTATGAATGTCAAGATCAAACCTCTCCTTAGACAACAGGTTTGACTTAACATCCTCAAACGATATAGTATTAGAATTACTATATAGCATGATCTTCTTAAAATATTTATAAGAAGGGGGTAACGACACAACAAGCAAAATAGTCTTATCCTCATCCTCAATTTTCACATCCAGACTCTCCAAATCAACAAGAATAGAGTTAAACTCATTCAAATGTTTTTGAATAGGGGTACCTTCAGCCATACGAAAGGTATACAACCTTTCTCTCAAACGGATCTTGTTAGCAAGACTCTTCGTCATGTAGAGTTCCTCCAGCCGAACCCAAAGATTTATCGCAATTGTCTTATCAAGCACCTCGAGCAAGACATGTGGTCCTAAGCACAATTGTATGGCAAAAAGTGCCTTCAGCTCCAGTTCCTGAATGATCCACGCCTCTTCTTTTGGTCTACTGCTCATTGTTCATCAATTATCTTCTCGGGTTTCGTGTAAGGTCCTGAAAGAACCTTCTACAACCCATGCTGGATGAGAACTGCTCTCATTTGTACCTTCAAGAAATTAAAACTAATCTCCCCATCAAATTTCTGAATATCAACCTTCATAATTGAAGACATTCTAAACCAAGGCTCTGATACCACTTGTTAGGAAATAGAGCAAAGTAATAGCGAAAGTAATAGGATGAAACAGATATTTAGAAATTTAAAGAACGATAATAAGAACAAAACAATGACACAAGATTTACGTGGAAACCCAATGCGGGAAAAAACCACGGACGGCGACGAGCACAATCAATTCACTATATGAGCAGGGAGAGTACAAAACGATCACAATCACAACAAGTGATTCGATCCCACAGCAGAATTACAATCTCTCTTGTAATCTCTCATAGTCTCTCTACCTCTCAATGTGTTTAGGAATTTAGGGACTCAGGAGTTCAGAAGTTCAGGAGTTCAGGAGTGATTTTAGATCCTAGGCAAAGCCTCTTTATATAGGGTCTAGAAGTCCAGGGTTTTATCACTAGAGAAGAACCCTAGCCGCTAAGTACACTGCACGTCGAAGCAAACCCTAGCCACCAGGACAGACCCGCGCTTGAACATAGCACGACACGATCGTGCCACGTGGCACGGTCACCCCGTGACATGGTGGCATGACTGTGCCACATGGCATGGCCAGCCCGTGCCGTTTTTCTGCCCTCCTTCGACATTCCGCTCCTTCGTCCTGACACATCCGTGTCGTCCAGCACAATCCCACCGTGCCAATTCTTGGATTCTGGGCCACGAAACCCAACATAAGCTACAACAGAAAAAGGCATTTTATTACAAGCTTTGAACAAGCTCTCTTTACAAGCTTTCTCTGATTCAGATTGGGCTGCTCTTGCCTATTTTCCAGAAGATCAATAATAAGGTATCTCATACTTTTTGGGTCATCACCAATTAGCTGGAAAAGGAAGAAACGAAGCACCATATCTAGATCATCCTCTGAAGTAGAATATAGGGCAATGTCACAAGCTGGGTCAGAAATTACATGGCTAGTTAGATTACTTGCAGAGATTGGAGTGCACTCCTTGAAGCTAGTTACTTTAAACTGTGACAATCAGTCTGCGATTCATATTGGCAGGAATCTAATGTTTCATGAAAGAGCAAAACACATAGAAATAGACTGCCACTTCACTAAGGAAAAGGTGCTGGAACGTCTATTGCAGCTAACTCATAGACATGCCTACTGAACAGCAGCTTGTAGATGCTGACAAGGTTTTACCTTTTTCACAACAAGACATTCTCTTATCCAAGCTAGGAATGGTTCTCATCCTTACCATTCCAACTTGAGTTGGGGTGATGAAACATATAATGAAGCATATGGTGCACAATAGCATAACACAGCTTGGCCTCAACACAGTTAGTTACAAATAGGCGCTCATGTGTCCTGGACCCCAAACACACTGTCCTATCTCGGCCCCTATAGCTATGAAGATATATATACACATATTGTACACCATTAAACAAATACAATGAAATAAAACTGATCCCCCCTCTCTCTCTCTATAGTTCTCTCTCTCGGTTCCATTGATGTAGTGATTAACAGGCCGCATCACCCGTGTCGACCCCCTAGAATTGTAGAAGCGAAATATAGTAGTAGGAAGAGAGGAAATAGTCATATCCTGTAGGGAAGGGCATTGGAGACTTATTCTCCGCATGATAGCGGAAGGCGAGCTAGCAGTGGATAATGGAGCATGGCCGTACTCCTGGTGGAGGAACTTGCCAGGTTGCATAGAAATCCGGCTTTTAGATTATTTGGATTTTCTACAAAATTAAGTAAAACCAGGTGAGAAATTGTAGAAATTGAATTTTATTACCAACAAAAATTAGCTAAATGAGAGTATAAAATATGATATTTTGGGAGTGAACAAGAGATACATTTGCCAAGTTTGCCACTAAGATTAAGGCCCAAAACACAAATAACCTGCTATTATGCCTTTAATGTGAATCCAAGAGGCCGAAAGTCCAATAGAAAGACCCGACCCCATTGTCATTGCGTTAATCCATTGACCTGATTAGCTTGCTGTAGGGGAAGAGGTTTGATCTCCTGATGCAATATCCCAATAGAAGGCAGCTATCTTAGAAGATTTATTTATTTAGAAAACAAAAGCTAATAGAAAGGGTTTTGATATAGCAATTATAAGATCTGCTCAAGCCTTTTATGAATAGGCTATGGTCATCATCTAGCTAAGACATCTAAGGTATTCTTATCCTTCTACTTCTATAATTCTATTCATCACTAACTCTCTTTTCCTTCTCGATCCAACTTTAGCGTTGGAGGCTCCTTAGAAGAGAAACTTATCCTTCTAATAATTCCTTTGTTTTGGTCGTTTGCCTACTATTTACTCTCAGTAACTCCCTCACTATTTCCATTCTAGGAAGTCCAGTAATTCTCAACCCTGAGTTAAAATATTTTGAGATACATAGTGTTGGAGAATTAGGATTACCTAGTAATGCGGAAGTTCGGTCCCCGAATCTTACACTTGCTCGATTGCTACCCACGAATTGGTGGCTACTAGAGTCACCAGTGAGCCACACTCCAAACCCGAAACTTTAGAGATGGCAAAGTTGAGAGGGAATGCAGAGAGATTTAGAGGGACTGTTTCTATTAGATCTGGCTTGCTGTGTTTCTATGTATAATACACATACACACACCCTCTTTATAGTTACATAATCCTATAATTGATTCAGGATTAAATGGCAGACTAATACACAATTAATCTCCTTGTAACTGCCAGATTAATGGGGCAATTTAATTACATTAATCTGGTGTGACTGTTACCGGTCAACAGCTCCCTCTCGGTCACACAGACCTCATATCTCTCTTTTAACATATTCCCTCACGATCCATACTCGGAATGGAGCGTGCGACCAAAACTGAACACATCAGTGTTATATTAAGTCACTATTTAACTGATATAACACTTCCCAGAAAAGTCAATACCCCGAGTCATTCAAGAACATCACCAATGGCATACATTGTCCCTTTATACCTGATATATCAATTGATTATATACTAAATATAATCGCCCGGCCTTGATATGGTGATGGGAAATACTTCTTCCTTAGACAATTAAAATAGTCCATCTTAGCATAACTGCTTTCCTAATGTGCTCCGCTGGACCGTATACATCTTGGCCCTTGGATAACATATTAAGGTAGCAACATCATACTTAGACTTCATATTATAACTCTAAGTCCAAGAGTATTGCTAATGAGGGTCACACGGTGACAAGGTCAGGGAACTCACTTGTCACCAATCACATAGGTCGACATTTAGCACACACAGTATGAGGGTATGTCATGGCATAGCCCCAACCGAGTTGGGCATGTCACTCTTCTATGCCATGCGAATCATAAGTGTGGCTTTTACTTAAAAAACCAACCTGAGTTACTAGATTAACATACACAATGTTAATCATAATACTTAAGATTTGGCTATAAGGCTTCAATATGAAAACTCATTTCATATTCGACTCCCTCGAGTCTTATCTTAGTCTCACTAAGGCGACTATATTCAAACCTGGTATAAAGTAATCAATATTGCACACCTAGTGCCAATATGATTCAGTCTCATCCTACCCACTACTCAAGCGTTAGGGCGATTGCCTATGTGACAAGGCCAATCTGAAGCCTAGTGACATTACAATATGCCTTAAAATGTACTCACATAGTCATGAATATCTAGAAAGAAATATCATTCTTTATTTCATAAATATTCAATACAAGAGTACACATGTCCATTTTACACTTAGATACATCCAAAAACTAAATCCTATACAGACCTAAGCTCATCACATGAGCTTTAAAAGTGTCTCTTAGGATAGGCTTAGTTAATGGATCAGCTATCAACCTACTTGTAGATATATACTTAATGGCAACTTCCTTCTCTTTTGTGGCATTTCGGATAAAATGATAACGCCTCTTGATATGCTTGGTCTTTCTATGGAACTTAGGATCTTTAGCAAACTAGATAGCAGCAGTATTATCACATAACAATTCTACAGGATCATCAACTCTAGGAGTAAGATTGAGATCCTGGAGAAAACTCCTCAGCCATATTGCCTCTTGAGTAGCAAGGCAGCAAGCAACATGCTTTGCTTCCATGGTTGAAAGTACTATGCAGTCTTTGTTTCTTACTGCACCATGATATGACTTCCCCGCCAAGGGTGAACACATATCCCGAGGTAGATCTGGACTCGTCCAGGTCACCACCCCAATCAGCATTCGTATAACCTCTCAGCTTAAGATTCCCTCCTTGGTAGCAAAGCATAAGATCACTTGTACCACGTAGGCACTGAAAGATTCTCTTGACGACTTGCTAGTGAGCAGGCCCTGAGTTGCTTTGGTAACAACTTAGCAAGCCAACCACAAAGCAAATGTGCGACCGTGTACACAACATGGCATACATTAAGCTGCCCACTGCACTTGCATGAGAAACATTACTCATTCTCTCCTTTTCTTTGTCTGTCTTAGGGTACTGATCGAGACTTAAGGTTAGGCCCTTTTCAACTGGAGTATCTATGGGTTTAGAATAATGCATTCGGAATCGTTCCAAGATTTTATTAATGTATGCTTCTTGACTCAAACCAAGAAGCTTCTTAGAACGGTTCTGAGTTATTTCAATGACTAGGACATACCTAACCTCACCCAGGTCCTTCATCTTGAAGACGGAGGACAACCACTGCTTAGTGGTCTGGATCATCTCCATGTTGTTTCCAGCCAACAGTATGTCGCCAACATACAAAGTGAGAAACATAATCCTTTTTGCAATTTTCTTGACATACACACAGTGATCTTCAGATACCATGTTCAAGCCAAAAGAAATAATGGCTTCATAGAATCTGAAATACCATGCTCTGAAAGACTGTTTGAGACCATAGATGGATCTTTTAAGACGACAAACTTTGTCCTCTTAACCTTTTGATACAAAACCAATAGGTTGATCCATGTAGATCTGTTCTTCAAGATTTCCATTAAGGAATGTAGTCTTTACGTCTATCTGGAATAACTCTAAATCCAGATGGGTAATCCGGGCTAGAACAGGCGAACAGAGGCAATTCTCACCATAGGAGAGAAAGTCTCTTCATAGTCTACCCCCTTAATTTAGGTAAACCCCTTTGCCACTAAACGGGCCTTAAACTTAACGATCGTTCCATCTGCCTGATGTTTTATCTTGAAAACCCACTTGTTTTCAATCGATTTACGCCGAGGAGGAAGATCAACAAGTTCCCAAACCTTGTTTCTCGTCATAGAGTCCATTTCATCCCTCATAGCTTCCATCCACTCTTTGTGGTTTGGTGAATCAATCGCCTTTTGGAAAGAGGTAGGCTCCTCGATCTCTAAAGGAGTGCACAAGAATATCTCCTCTTCGATTTAAAAATATTGTCGAGGGATTCTTCCAGTTCACTCCTCCGGAGTTGAGGACCAGTGCTGGTTTATCTCACTGAGGAACTCCTCTCCCTACCTCTGAGATATATGGAATCCTCAACAGGTAGAGAATCACTCCTATCACCCTGAATAAGCAGACTAACCGTAGGTTCATGAATAGGGGAACGAGGACGAATCTCATTGTCAGTAGGATTGTGAGGACGAACCTCAGTATTAAGTTGATTCTCTTGGTTAACGAACAACTGTTCATCTCTTATACTATCCTCGGTGATACGATGAGTGTTTAAATCCTCCCCCTCACCGAGAGATACCTGGTCATCTGGCGGTAACTCAAACAATGCTAGGTCATTTTTGATTTCACCAATACTTGGGAACTCATCCTCAAGAAACTCCACATTACGTGAATCGACTTCCGTCATGCCACCATTATGGTGCTCACCATACATAACGTATCCCTTAGAATGTTCGAGATAGCATATGAACACCATTTTGGTAGCTCTTGGACCAAATTTCCCGTGTTTGGAAGTCGGGTTGTGTACATAACCAGCCAAACCCCATGGGCGAAGATGTTCCAAGGAGGGCTTTCTGTCATGCCATAACTCATATGAAATGGCGGATACGCTTTTACTTGGCACACGATTGAGGATGTAAGCTGTCGTGAGCAACGCATCCCCCCAAAAACTAATTGGGAGATTGGCGTGTACAATCATTGACCTGACCATGTCAAGCAATGTTTGATTCCTATGCTCTGCCACATCATTTTGTTGTGGAGTGTCAGGAATCGTGAGTTATCTGTGCATACCCTTTTCCTCACAAAATTCTTTGAACATATGAGAGAGGTATTCATGACCACGATCAGTTCGAAGAGTCTTAACTCTCCGATCTAACTGGGTCTCAACCTCGACTACAAAGCGTTTGAACACATCAAGTGCTTCATAGCGATGTGATAATAGGTACACATACCCATATCTTGAATAATCATCTATAAAAGTGAGGAAATAGAAAGCCCCATGACGTGCTTTCGCATTTATATGTCCACAAATATCAAAGTGGATAAGTTCAAGAGGGCTTGACGCCCTCGAAGCCTTACCAAAAGGCTTTGCGGTCGTCTTGCCAGCTAGACATGACTCACACTTAGGCAATTTAACCTTAGTGAGTCGGTCTAAAAGACCTTCTTTAGCTAGCCGACTCATCCTATCTTGGCCAATATGACCAAGCCTAGCATGCCACTTAATTGATTCTAAATCGGAATCAAAATGTGAGACAAAGGCTGAATGAGAATTATTATAAGATTCATCTAAATCGAGTACAAGAAAATCGTTCCTTAATGTAGCATGGCCAAACACATTGCCACCATACAAAATGTTTAAACCATCTGGATAAGAACTAAAATCAAAAGCAGATTTCATTAAAGAAACTAAAGACAAAAGACAAGTCCGCACCCAAGGTGCGTAGAGAGTATCAAACAGGAGCAACTTATTTCCTCCTTTCAATGTGAGTCAGTACGTTCCAACACCTGGAACGTCTTCTTTACTGCTGTTCCCCAGCACGACAGATTGTGAACCCACCGGATAACGGTGAAAGTCCACAAAGCCAGCTCTGTCCTAAACTATATGTTTGCTTACTCCCGTGTCTACAATCTAATTAGGAAAGGATTTAGCAACTAATATATGGAAACATACATATAATTCAGGAGAGTAAGTGAAGAAAGGTACCTTCTTCAGCTCAGGACAATCCCGAGCATAGTGACCTTTCCTGCCACAGTTATAGCACTTCACACGTGCTATCTTTGTCTCTCCATTGTCTTTGGCCTTTTGTTTCTTAGCCACTCCAGCCTTCAGCCTACCTTTCTGAGGGGGACGAGAACCTCTATTAAACTGCCTACCTCTAGTGTTCTTGTTGCTTTTAGGCCGATTGCCTTTGGCGACAAGAGCCACGTTAGAAGTCCTGAACATTTTCAAGCGCTCCTCCTCCATTTCGAGGTGGCTTTGGATCTGACCGAAGGTTTTCAAATAGTCAAAATGAGTTAAGACCGTCTTAACATGTTTTCAATGTTGAGGTTCATCAGGGAGAGCCCGAATCACATTCAAGACTTGCTCCCCCTCAGAAATGTCTTTACCAGCAGCCTTTAAATCGCGAATTATGCCACACATAATTCGTAAATGTTTGGCTATGGTATGACTGGAATCCATTTTGTACTGCATCCATTTTAGTTGCAAGGTACGAAGCCTTGTTTCGGATGTCTATCCAAAACGGATTTTGAGTTGTTCCCACATGTCCTTAGCCGTGGGATAAGCCTCAAATTCACCAATCAGATCGTCATGCATGAAATACAATATAGTAAAACACGCTCTTCCATCTTTCTTGGCCCAGTCTTGGTAGGCCTGTAAGCTTTCTTGATGCTGCACAGTAGAAGTATCAATAGGCTTATCATCTTTATCCTTGTCAGATGGTGGAAATTTGGCTACCATCAAGTGTTTCAACAGGTCTTTTCCTTCCAGAAGATACTGAATCTTCCATTTCCACATGTCATAGTTAGACCCATCTAACTTTTGACTTGTGGACAGTTCAGTGATTATTGCGTTGTTAGCTACCATATCTACAAGTATTAAAAGATGAACATTAGGCACATTACTCTAAGCAATTAAATTATTAAAAATTTCATCATTCATGTCATATGATCGAAAATTTCGCCAAGCTCATAATCATCTTATACAATCATGAATTAGAAATTTAAATAATTTAATTACGAAATTTCCATAGGAACTCAATCATATGGACCTTATAAAACCGTTAAACAAATTAACGTTTATTCAAATATCACACAGATATTTTATTGCATTGTATGTAAAACTAATTTACATCACTATTATTTCTACGACTCATATTTATGTATATGAAACTAACTCATATAATTTTAATGGTAATATATTTAACATAATAACATATAAAACGAATTTATATGCTTTAGGCATGTTATCACTAACACCTCAACATTAAACATATTAATGTATAATGGCAATTTCATGCATTTAAAATCAAAACTAATTTGAAATTAATTTTCAACAAAAAAGCATCAAATATTTAAATAACATGCTCAAAAAATAAAAATGAAACATATATTCATTTTTTATTTAAGTCAACAACATAAATAAAACCCAACTTTGACCACATTAACATAACAGAACAGAAAATGTGTTACTAAAACCTTAACTGACAACCCGTGATCCCTCCCCCCAGATTTTTATTTTGGGCCTTTGAAGTGACACACTCAACCTCTTATTCCTCCTTTAACATACTTCTGGTTCTCAAAGGCACTCACTCTCTCTCGCTCTTAAAGCTCGGCTCTCTCCCTCAACCCTCATCCTTCGGCCCTCTCTCTTTCTTCAACCCTTCGAGGGTTTTCGCACCGTTTACTTCTAAATGTCAGCCTAGAAATCCGACCATCCCTTGAGGTCGAGCACCATGGCTGACTCACCATGAACTACACCAACCCAGATGATGGTACACCCCCCTAGCCGCCTCCTTGAACTCAATCCCTGGTTCTACCACCAACCAAATCGGCCCAAAAACTGTGCCAGCGTGTAGATCGGCCGCCGAGCTTTTGACTGGCGCCACCTACTCGCTGAATGCACCACCACCGTGACGGCGCGTGACATACACGCGCGGCCATGATGGGTTTGTTTAACTTGGTTTTAGCCGCGATTTGCAGACCGGGGGCTGGTTAAGGGTTTGGGAGGAAGAAAAGAGCTGAAAGGTGCGCGCCACCCCTCCCCGGCGGTGCTGATGGGTTCAGGTAAGTTTCGTCCCCTTTTTTTATTTTAATGTCTTTCTCTGGGCATGAGAGAGAGCCGTGAGGTTCTGGGTTTGGGTTTGGGTCTGGGAGGTCGGGTCGGGTTGAATAAATCCAGGGTCGAGTCTCGCTTATCTCATCATGCATAAATCTAAAAACATGACTTTAGCTTGAATCTGAATGTTCACAATTTTAATGAGCATAAAAAAAAAAACACATAGTTTTTGCAAATATCTGAGCATGAAAAAGTATAACAGAGTATCTCATATTCTTGCATAACCGAAATATGTCTATTTCAATTCACACAGAATTTTTTTTTTTTAAAGGATTATAGCCGAGACATCAAATTGTCATAAGTGGCATTTTCGCATCTGGGCAGGAACATATTATCAAAATAGCAATTTGCATAAACACACAGTTTAGCATTATAATCATATAGTCCAAATGTATTGTATTCATGCTAAATCACGTTTAATCAGAATGTATCCATTCAGGCCTAGCATCATGCAAGCTAGGCTCTGATACCACTGTTGGAGAATTGGGATTACCTGGTAATGCGGAAGTTCAATCCCCGGATCTTACACTTGCTCGATTGCTATCCACGAATTGGTGGCTACTAGAGTCACCAGTGAGTCACACTCCAAACCCGAAACTTTAGAGATTGCAAGGTTGAGAGGGAATGCAGAGAGATTTAGAGGGACTGTTTTCTATTAGATCTGGCTTGCTGCGTTTCTATGTATAATCCACATACACACACCCCCCTTTATAGTTACATAATCCTGTAACTGATTCAGGATTAAATGGCATATTAATACACAATTAATTCCCTTGTAACTGCCAGATTAATATGGCAATTTAATTACATTAATCCTGTGTGACCGTTACCGATCAACATATAGAATACCTTCTTAAAGGTATTGGACAACAGCTGGGCTGATTGAAAATTATTGAACGAGCATTAAGAGGACGCGCAGAAACAAATACTCTTAATCAGCCGCCGCAAGTCTCTGGACGTTGTAGATCTTCCCATGTGATAGAATTTCCAGTATGCTAATCTAATAATGACAATCAACGCCTACGTAAATAAATATGCATAGCTGTAGGTATGGCAGTATAGTCTGAATTCAATGCAAATCTGATCTAATTCGAGGTAAAATTATCCGATTCGAATCCGACTAAAACATAATCCGATTCAGAGTCCAATAAAAATAATCCGAATCCGACTCCCATCCGAGCGGATTTGGAGGAGAGTCCATTCGATCCGATTAACATCCAATCTGATATCTTTGTCTAATAATTTCAACTTTTTTGAAGATAGGAAAATCCTAATATGATAACTCTCAAAAAATTCGCATAAGGTCTATACTTTATATGCAGTACACTCTTCTTTCTTAGCTAATTTCTTCTTCTCTCCTGATCTTTTTCTCGCTCTCTCATCTTTGTTAATCAAAGTTGTACGTTCTTCCTTTCTTGCAGTTATTATACTATTGTCTATCTCTTTCACTCTAAAGTGAATTTGCATTCTCTTTTTCCAACACATTTTTACTTTAACACATTGAAATGTTTAATATAAAAAGTTATTTGATGTTAAAGAGATATTTAATATTGCACTTATAAGTAAGCAAAAATAAGGTTGGAAATAAAAAATTGTGCAAGTACTGAATAAAAATACATAATCGGATTATATCTGATTATATCCAGATTTAATCCGATCTAAAACCAATACGAATCCGATTTAACATCTGATCCGATGGAGTCGGATTTCGATTGGATTTTCAAATCCGATTATTAATTGAATCGGATTTGGATGTCTACACATCCGATCCGAATTCGACCGTCGTCATCCCTACTTGTAACCAGACAGATGCCACAAGTTTGGAACAGGTCATTTGGATACTCAGTATTGCTTTTTAGAGAGTAGTAATTATTTTGAAATTTTGTATTTGTTTTTGTTATGAGAGGAACCTTTTTGTATCCGTATTATAGATTTTTAAAAATGAATTTTGAAAAAAAAATACATAATTAAAGGGTAGTTATTGATAGTCAAGCCAAAAAAAAAAACAACATTTCACGTAATAACATCTTTAATAGTATTACTTGTTATTGTAATTATAATTGTTTTATATTATTGTTTATGGCTCTTTCGAGAAATTGTTTTTGTCCGCAATAGATAGATAGATATATATATATATATATATATATATATATATATATATATATATATATATATATAGTATATATATATATATATATATATATATATATATATATATATATATATAATATATATATATATATATATATATATATATATATATATATATATATATATATATAGTTGATAAAGTTCATAAGAAAAAGGTCAACAAATTATAGGCAGCTATAAGTTTACTCAAGATGTTTTCTGTCTTTTTTTTTTTTTTTGGCCTTGGGTAAAATTGGATGATAATTTTTTTTGCGGGATGTATCTAGAGTTGGATAATAGGTCGGGTCGGGTTGGGTTCGTGTTCTTGTTCCCGTGTCGAATTTAAAGATTGAGAATTCCTCGATCTTAACCTAATCCGTTTATTAAACGGGTAGAAAAACCTTAATCTGTGCCCATTTAATTTTTAAATGGGTTGATCTGCTTAACCATTTTAAGATAAACAGGTCAAATTCAATCGTCTGATTACCCACTTATGCATTTAATATTTTCAGTCAATAAGTAATTACATAGTGTTAAAAATTAAATCTACATATCAGATTAAACAATTACTATCTAAAACTCACACGATGCATCATAATTCACTTTTTTTTGGTTGAAAACTCTTGTATTCGTAATTATCTAATAAAAAGATAAACGGATAAATGACAAATGAAAAAATGAGTTGACTTGTTTAACCCATTTAATTAAACAGGTTAACTAAGTACTTTTTTATGTTAAGAATCTCGACCTGAACCTAATCCATTTAATTAAATGGGTTGCATGTGTCAAACTATTTAATTAAACGGATTAAAATTATACCCAAACTCACTTAATTTAATTTCATGTCGATTTCGGATCGATAATTGTTTCAGATCAGGTTTGCCCAGTTGAATGTGTAGAAATTGGAAAGACTCTCGCTTGTGATGGTGTGGATGAGCCCGAAATTGACTTTAAGTTACACGTAATGCAGCTTGTGAGAGGTGATTAAGAAAACTTAGGTAATAATTCTCTTGCAGACCGCTGTCATACAAGATTGCATCATTTTATAACAATGTGACTTAATTTCCTAAACGTCAACAAGGTATACTGTAACTTGATAGATTAGCAAAATCCATGTGTCACTACCAAAGTCAACGTCCCCACTATTAATTTGCAGCACATTATGAAGTCAAACATTGCCCATATTACGGATGGAAGTTGTACCTGAACTCGAAAAATTCGCTCTAAATCCGCCTCATTCATAACGGGTATGGGTACAAAAAAATTGAAAAAAAGAGAGTATGGGGCGCGTACATTGAAAACGGGTATGGATATGGGTATGTGTATGGGTTTGGGTATAGGCATTACCCGCCTCATACCCGTACCTGTCTGTACTTGAATTTTTTTGGGGTAAAATAAATTTTTGAGTAAAGTTTTGAGCTTTAAACGTTGGTAATTCATTAAAAAAAAGGCCTAATACCCTAACCCAACCTCAACCATGCAATCTATCCATTTTTGTCGCTAATTTAGTTTTATGAATTTTTTTTATCTAAAAGCAATTATCGTGCCCGATGGGTATCTGTATATCTCCGAATAAAATTTGAAATACCTGACATATCCGATGGGTATAGGTATGAATATGGGGAAAGATTTTGAAAATCCAATGAATATAGATGTAGATACAAGGATGACTTTTAAAAATGAGTATATATGCGGATATAACTCTACCCATCCCGTATCTGTCCGTCGCTCATCCCCACCCCTATACGCTTACAACACCTAAAGGCCAAAAACTTATTGATATGCGGAGGACTGATAACTTGCTCTCTTTCTCTCCTTGAAGTCAGAGGGGAGGTGAAATAAAGGGAAATTTACAAGGCAGGCAGTCATCAAATGGGTGGCAACAAACTAATACTTTCCTCAACAACTTGGTGTTACTGTTGGCGGGAAAGTGAAGCCAGCAAAATAGAGGAGGGGTTGAAAAGACAAGAATGCCCTTCTTTAAGTGGGGGCCTTTGACTGTGAAGGTAAGAGGAGAGAGATTGAAGCAGTTAGAAGAGAGAAATACCCATGTGGTTTCTACAGTCAGAATATCGAAGACAGAGAGCAAGAGTGGGGCTTCCATAGGAGGAGAAGGGTGAGGTAGAAGAGGATCAAGCACAACAAAGGGAGGAAGAAGAAGAGCAACGCACGGTGGAGGTGAATTGAAGGTATGTGTTTGGGAGAATGCATGGTGAATTGAAGACAGGGAGCAAGAGTAAGGTAGGAGAAGAATAGAACTGGAAGAGGAAGCTAGAGAGGAAGGGGGTGGCGCTAATGGTGGCAATAACGCACGTCGGGGTGAATTCAAGGTATATGCTTATAATTAAGTGTACTCTGAAAAGAAATTTGTAGATATTGTTGGAATGGTTAGTGTAGGTGATGATGAATGTGGCACTGTGTTTTGTGAATGTCCCAATGGTGGGGGAATTTTTCCTTCATTTATGTGCTGTTTGGGTTGGGAAGGGTAGGTAAGGGTGAGCACGTGAGCATACTTTTCGGAATACACAATAAGGTTAATATGTAAACCATGGTAGACAGTGGACTTAGGTGGGGTATACCTTATATGTAGGTGTTATGCGTGGAATGACGAGGACAATAATGAGACAATAACCTAACTGTTGGTCCTAAGAATGGGAGGAAGTAGTGTGACAGTGATTTAGTGCATGGGTGTACGTAGACAAGGGGAAATAGCTGGGTAAACGGAAAACATAACGTGATAGGTGGTGGTAAATTATGTGTGTGTGTATGTATAACACAATAATACTGTCTGTGCAGTAGGAGGTGGGGGCATTGTTGTGGCGTACATGTGCTATGATTGGAATGTGGTGAGGGTGAGGTGTGATTGGGAAAGTTTGCGTAAGTATTGCGGCGGATAGAATAGGTTGGGTATTTGATTTGGGATACGGGAACGGTCAGGTCAACAGTTGTGGGTAGATGGGGGGAGCTGGGGAATACTGTAGCAGTCCTTACCCTACGTGTGTTAAGGAAATACCATCGTACACATAGTGAAATGGTTGGGTAAGATGGTAGGGACAGTGGCTAGGACAAACTAATGTAAATGTGATATGCAAATGCTGGGCACAAATGGAGTACATGACTCAATGTTTGCTTTATCTGACATGCAGGTACAGGTTACAATGTTGGCTGTTGATTGGGAAGGAGATACAAGGTGCTGGTGCGGGGATATTAACGAGCAATGGATGTGAACACTGCAGTAGCTAGAGAAGGTGGAAGGGGGAGGGAGATAGTTATGTATGTTTTGTGCGGGGTGTTGGTGGAAAGTGGAGATGGAAAAGTTACATATGAGGGTGGGTCGAGGAAATGTATGGTGATAAGGGAAGGAATAGGGGTGAAGGAGCTGTTGAAAATGGTGAGGGAGATGACAAGGAGTGATATGTCAGAGGAGAAATTATGGTACAGTTTGAAGTATGATAGGGAGATGTTAGTGGCAGTTGAAGGAGACAATGATGTGTAGGTGATTTTCAAGGGTAATGACGAGCATGGCTACATGTATGTAGCCGGAAATGCTGGTCCGGTAAGGCAACCACACGCGAGGGTTGTTGTGTGCGAATCAAGAGTACAAGATATAGGTGAAGGAAAGCAAATAGCTAGAAGTGGGGGAAAGTGCAATGATGATGAGGAAGTGGGTGAAGAAAGCGACAACAATGAAGCAAGAGTAAAGCGGTATGACTTTGATAAAATGTAATTGTTGAACTGCACTAACCATTTATAGGTGGAGAAGCTGATGCCTTATATGTTGGTGTGCAGCAACAGCAGGTCATTAGGGGTCGAAGGAGGGGAGCTGCGGGGGAGTAGGCTGCGTCTAAGAGGGGATACAATTGAAATGTCAGATGACGATGAGATATCTATTGCGACGGAGGATGCTGGTGATGAAGAAGCAACAAAGGAGGACAATGCAGGGGATGAGCGAGCAGCTGAGAAACAATGTAGTGATAGGAACAAAAGGAAAGGTTGTACTGATGGGAATGGTGTCAATGACAATGTGTGGCCACGTTCTGGGATGGAAGCCCAAAGTTATCATCGTAAGCTGAGCATATGGAAGAAGTTCCAGGATTTTGTGTATGTGGTATGCCCCGCAGGGTTGCAGTTTAGTATGTATTCCCGGCCTGCTGCGGAGATTTTCCCCAACTCCCTGGCACATACCCACTGCGCAGGCATTGAATACCATGGTAGATATTGTGCCAAACCTGGGTGCACATGTTCCTGTGCACAGCACAGCAATAATGTTAAGTGTGTGATGTGTCACTGAAGACTTCTAATGTGGCTGTTCCATTTGGCCGTAAGCTATATTTTGTACAAATTGTTCCCTGTGGTGTTGGTTGTTTTTTGTAAATGTCATGGATAAGGAATTGAGATGTGACATGTTCTGTTCCCGTAGCATTACGTGCACCACAGGGCTGCAGTTTATTGTGTAGTCCCGGCCTGCTGCGGAGATTCCCCCAACTTGCAGGCACATATCCACTGTGCAGGTGTTCTATACCATGGTAGACACTATATGAAACCCGGGTAGACGTTTTGCTGTTCACAGCATACCAACTATGTCAAGTGTGTGATGTGTGTCACTGAAGACTTCGAATGTGGCTGTTCCATTTGGCCGTATGCTATGTTCTATACAAATTGTTCTGTGTGCTTTGTTTTTTTTTTTTTAAACATCATGGACACTGAATTGAAATGTGACATGTTCTGTTCCCGTAGCTGCAGTTTCATGTGTATTCCCGGCCTGCTGCGGAGACTCACACACACATACCCAGTGCATAGGCGTTGTGTACCATGGTAGACACTATGCCAAGCCCGAGTAGACATATTGCTGTGCACAGTATAGCAACAATGTCTAGTGTGTGATGTGTGTCCCTGAGTTAAAATTGAATTGTAAGTAAGGATTGTGAATCCCTGAGTTATTAAAAAAAAAATTGAAAATGTTGTTTGAGTCCTTAATGTTGGTGGAGCTGTGGATGATTTGGTGATTTTTGAATAGGAAATTTTGTGGTTCTTTCTTTTTATGACTGGCTTCCTTCAAATGACGATAGACAGTCACAGTGTCTGCATACATTTTGGATTACACGCGAAAGAACACTGTCTACCAAGGTAGACGATGAACAATATCATGGTATACATATACACCCTGTGAATTGTAGCTCACAATGGCAACAATAGTAACAACAAGCTTATTTTACTAGCATAGAATATCAGCAGTTGGTAATGCATACATGTTGTGCATCCTGATGGGTAGATCACTTCAGACGTCAAAGGAGTCCACTTCTAAATAATAATGTCATGTGCTTGGTTTCGGGTCCAAGTCGAGAGATATTCATCCTATCTTCCTCGCTAGTCCAAAAATATTTGGGTAGCAATTAGCTCGTCCACAATTGCTAGGCTTATTAGCTCATATAAGAACAAAACTTATCCTCACCCAGTATATATTCTTGGGCTAATTTCTTGGCTAGAATTTGTGGATTAAATTTTACGCCATTTGGGCGTAAAATTTGAAAGAAAGAATTATCATTTTCAATTTATTACTCGTTTCACATTTTATTATTATTGTTTCATTGTTGCAGGTATGTACATATTTTTTTCGAAAGCGACCCATTTAATAATTAGACTAATTTTATTTTGCTATAGTTTAAGTATTTATTCATACTTTTAATTGAGTTATTCAGGAGCATAACGTAATTTATTTTGATGCAACTTTACCGATTCAACCTGCAATTGCATAAGCAAATATACATATATAAAATATTAAATTCAAACGCAGCGCCCAACTTAATTAAATTTTAATTGAGATAATTTAACTTAATTAGCATAATGTTAGGTTTGGGCCGTTACCCAGATTGTGTAAAACATTAACATTCATTCAATTAGTAGCAGGCAACATATCATGATAAACATTAACATTAGTTCACTTGTTGTCGGAGCTAGCCTTCCCACAAATACAAACATTACAATTGCATGCAAATAAGTCACCACATCAAATGACCACCCATCTTTAATCCATGCCTTATTTGTCAAGCTAAATACATTCAGTAAGATGGTACAATTACTACTATATCATCATCCAACAGTTGCGCAAAGTACAAGCTAGGTACATCTGTACACACTGTCCATCAACTGCAAAACGTATAGTACATATACCAGGGTTTCAGGCATTGATTACCACGGTAAGCATGATACTAGGGTTGGCTAAACATTGATGCTGGGTGTAACCAGTGGACCTGAAAAATGACACGTCATTGCAGACGATTGCAACTTCGCCCAAATGTATTGGTTATACAGTAACATACCTGCCACTGTCACCAACCCAACAAGGCACATACAAGGGTCGCATGCAGTCAAATCCTGCCTGCGCATGCCACATACGAACCATTCAGCAAATCTTTAAACTCCACAATGCCACCTTGGTATCTGCATCAAAATCAGCTCGGGCATTACGGCAGATCCTCCTCGTATGTACGACTTCGCTACATTCGAGCACCTTCGACCTTTGTTGCCCTAGGATTGACACACTATGCTTCGACTGAGGCCTACTAGGTTGTCATCCATTGTTGGGGGGCGAAATATACATCGGTTGTACTCCTCACCGAGCTCTTGTCTACCAACAACTAACCCCATCCATCTTCTTCCCAAGCTTCCTTATGTGGCCATTTACAAGCCACGACGCCAGCATGGGTCGTAATATAAATAGTCATGTTATTCATTTTCCTTGAAAATCATCCTCACATCCATATCTCCCTCAATTGGCCTTAACATTTGCTGGTTATACTTCAACCTGTACCACACTTTCTGCTCTGACTTATCACTGCCAACAGTCTCCTTCACCATTCTATGCACCTCCTCCATCCCCATTACCTCCTTCGCCAGCACATATCTCCTTGACCCTCCCTTGTACTTCACTTTTCCATTGCCCCATTCCTCCAATACTCCTCCCATAATACATACGCAACTAATTCCTTCCCACCATCACCTCCTACCATGACACCATCTCTATCCATTTCATGTGATCGTCACAATAGCCATACTTGCAAATCGCTTTCTCGACTGGTCACTTCATTCAACCTCCCTAATACCTTTGCAATTGCCCTATACGTCATATGTTAAAAGCATTTTATTAGCTTATATTTCAGTGCATCATTTACTTGACACAAGTGACTCACATAGTGACTACCACTATACCTATAGGTTTACCTATTTCCTAAGTTAGGTCTACCACGCTATGCCAATAAGGTTTCTCGGGTTCACCAATGTTGGCTTGCAACCACCGTGATCACCTTTTCACAACATGATTACTTGTTTTTATAACATCTTCACTTATCCCCTTGAAGGAGTTATTGCCTACCCCATAACTTATCCACTCACACTACCATTGTCATGCATAACTCTATACACCTTGCCATAGCACTACAAATTTTTGGGGGGGGGGTGTCTGCCTTCCCTCAAATTCATCTTATACACTAATGTTTTCACTACATTTCCATGCAATTTGGTTTACCCAACACCGATACCCCTACTACCATGGTATACAATCAACATCATCATGGCATACATATGTAACCAATCAATCACCATTCATAACAACAATAACAGTGACAACAAACTAATTCTACTTATATATAACTCACATTTGCCATCGAGTATGACATACTTGTGGTATACCTTGCTAGTTGAACCGGTCTACCAATCTGGAATCTTTCTAATCCTTCCTCTTCACGTTACATGGTCATCATCCTCATAACATCCCCAACTTGATCACAAATAGCACAGAGGTAGGAAAATGGTTGACGCCATTGCTGATGTTGAACCTGTACGAAGATTGTCTCACTGCAATTTCTTCACCCTTTTCCAGATCCCTGCTCCAAAACCAACAGTTTCATACCAAAATTACAAGAATTTTACATATTTAATACACAGGTTATGAGAGGTGGAGGAGTTGAAGCGATTTGAAGTTGCAGGGCGTTGCTGAGGTTGAGAGGAAGAGAGCATTTGATGAGAGAGAATGAGCAAAATAGTGGACTTCAAAGTAACCACTTTTACTTAAATGTTCTTCATTCTGCTCAACCAAATTGACAAGGTCAACCCCTAACATTTTAATTGGGGGCACTTTAATCATTTGCATTTCTCCAATAATTTTCCACACTTGTTTTCCCTCCAAAAGCAACACCAAAATGTTGAAAAAAAAATGAATTGGTTGCATGCCTGTTGATGTCTCACCTCTCAGTAAATTTCCCCGAAATAAATGAGACAATATTTTACGATCACGCGGTTTCATAACGGAATTTGCCACCGCCTTTTCAACTACCATCTTAATTTGATACATACTGAGTATATTTCTTAATTATATGTATAGGTGGCACTTTGGATTGTATTTTAGGTAAGTTTTGAGTTGATATAACATTTGTTTTTGTTTTATTTGAAATATTACTATTATATCCTTTTTAATTTTCTTTTTATTTGTAAATTTTTTCAAAAATAATTTACAGTTTTGTCCTTTTACCTTTCTTAGTTTCTTTCTTCGTCTGAATAGTATGTGATTTGAGAGTCATTTATATCCATGTTTCTTTGATACCAAATAGTGTACGTAAAAGTTAACTTTAATAATGCAATATTATCTTGTAAGATTTTTTTATTTCTTGGTTCAATATTTTCTGGTAAAGTGGATGGTTGATCTCGTCTTGCTTTATAATGGTTAAGCATTTATTGGCGTATACTTCTGGTTGTACAATCAAAAGTTCTTAAGAAATCAAAGGCTTGGTCTTCAGTATAATATTCTAAATTAGATAGATAACATTTATTTTCAATTATATAATCTCCATATTGATCTATTTTAGTTGTAGATTGAAATTTATTTCTAAAGTTTAAAACGTTTTTGGATTTACTCATTGTTTTAAAAATTTTAATCAAGACTAAATGATGAAAGATGATCTTTTAAGGATTTGTCTAGTTCTTAGTCGAGTATTTTCTCGGATAATATTAGAGGGATTTAAATTCTTCTTAATAGCTTTTGTTCTATACTATAAAAGTCATTTCTTAACTAGGTGAGTTCTTATAAAAATATGAGTGATTTGGTGATATGTGAATAGAAGAATTAAATGTGTGGTCACTGAATTGTTTGGCTTTAAAACTTCTTTAATTATAGTCATCTAGCCAAATAGTCACTAGTTCTTTTCATTGGGTTGAATAAGTCGTATGTTCTAATATCAATAGTACAAGGATTTTTAATAGATAGGCTATTTCAAATTCTTTTAATTAGTTGGTTTGAAATAGTTGATGAGCTTATTTGGTCGATAGGCTCTTTCAAATTCTTTTAATTAGTTGGTTTGAAATAGTTGATGAGCTTCTTTGGTCAATAGGCTCTGATACTAATAACACAAGGGTCTGGCAACTTTTTATAGAACAAGGTTTAAAACTCTTTGATGAAAGGTCAAGATTTAAACAAAATAAAGATTAAAACGGGTTCTAAATATGGTACTCTCAGTATAATAAATCAAACTATTAGTAGTTCAAAAAATTATACCTCCTTGGTTTCAGACACTCTCGTTGAGATATGAAATTCTCTGATCTACCGCCACGCTCTTCTCCTCTCATGAGCCTTACTGGTCTTACTTCGATCCTTAAATTCTCTCTCTCACTTTGAGATACTTTAAACAAAGAGATAAAATTTTCAGAATTTCTGAATAGTTCTCGTTATTAAGCTGATTTCTCAAAGGAAAAGTTTAGAACAACATTCGGGAGCAAAAAGCTTTGAGTGATCTTTACTTCGCTCAAATTGCCTCTGTCCCGCTCTGGTTTTAGAGTTACAGATTATAGAGCCTTGAAAGGCCTTCTTGACGTAATCACTCACATCATAAGAAATAACTAGAATACTACTTTACAGCTGTAATAGTACAACAATTGAGTAGTACAATAGTTTCCTGATAGCTTTTTGAAAAAGTCTTCACGCATGTCTCCTTTAGGTGTAGTCACTTTCAAAGAGCATTGATTGTAGTTGTCAATAGTTAATGGTGACAAAAGCAATAATTGTCTGAATTTCTAAAGTTTTCACGCGTATAGTTGTCCTTCATTTTGTGCTGGCATTTTTTCCGTGGTAGTTCAAGATTTCGATAGATGAGATTTCATAAAAGATCAACAATAGTTGTTGGCAAGATCCTGGCCTTACATCTGACTGTCTTAAGATAAAATCTAACTGTCTGTAGCAAAATTTGCTTTTCTTCTTTTTTCTTGAGTTATTCAGAAAACTTATTTCGTACAGCTGGAAATCCTTGAAAATTCTCTGGTTCTAATTGGAAAAGAAATTTTAATAATTCATCATCGTAATGTTCTTCCTACATTCCTTCTTTAACGACAATAATATAATTATTTGTTCTTAACAAACATTTTAGTCTTGTGGTATAGAGTCGATTTCCGTGGCATTTTACTGCAATAGCACCACTGCTTCTTTAGTAGTTTATCCATGATTCGTTAAACCGAATGCAATCAAATTTTTTTATAGCTTCAATATTAAGCTGATGATTTCCAGAGATGTATCCAGTCTGAATAAGGCTAATACCTTGATAGATCTTTCCAGTTTCGTCATCGTTTTTGGATGGAATAGTATGGAATTTTACAAAGATGGGTCCTTGTTTGAGAGTTTTGAGGGTTTGAATGATATCAGAAGGAAAAAGGGATAATTCTGTGAATTTGAGGTCTGGGTATACCATATCCATATATTCATACTCATAGAATTGATAAATGGCTGAGGGATTTGATCCACTGCAGGCAATGAGTCCTGGGAATAGAGACGTTCCACTGCCGTAAAAGATTTGGGATAAGTTACTAAGGTCTCCATAGACTTGCATAGTGATTTTATAATATCCTGAAACAAAAGAATCACAGATGTCAAAAGGGACAAACTTCTTGTTTTATGTAGTTATACTTATAATCTTTTTTGATAATAGCTTAGCCTTTAATTCTTGCATTTCTTTCTCTTTTTTGAGAAATGAAGAGCTAGAACTTGACGCGAAGATAATAGTTGGAGTTATTGACGATGCCATTGGCGTCATGGAACTAGAAATAGTTGTTGATGAAATAGTTGAGGAAATGGATCTTAAGGAGTTTATAATCTTAAAGAGTTCAGTAACAACAGTGCTTCCTTGTTCAAGATTTTTCTCATGTCAGTAATGATTTCGGTAGTTCCTTTGGAGAGTTCATCGATCTCCGTTCTGATATTTGAGATGATGTCTTGAACTCCTGCCTTGAGATGCTTTAAATTTTTTATAACAATTTGAAGATATTCATTAAGGTCAATTGTAATATCTTCAAGTTCCTTGAGCTTTTTTGGTGTCGTCATTGAAATATTCAACTTCTCTAGCCAAATGGTCTACAAATAACCATTCTAGCTTTATTTCTTCTTTTTTTCTGCCTCATTCATAACTATAAAAGCTGGAGATGAATAGCCGCCTTTTGATGGTCTTATTAATCCTTTTTTCTAATAGTTTTTTGATTTGTATAGAAAATTCTTTTATATCTTCTGGAGTGTAGAGCATAGGTTTTTCCTTAATATAAATTTCTTGGGTTAATTCTATTTTTGCTCTGGGATGTTTTGGTTTCCAAAACTGTAAAGGATTGTCAGAATAGATTTGTTTTAACTTAGTAATGAGATCTTCTTTCTTTATAATATTTACTTGAAAGGTTGGTTTTTAGATTTGAGTTGAGAGTGCAAGTTGTTCATATCCCTGTCTACCACACTTCGTGCGTACTCTGTAGAGATGTTTTAATATAGGGATTTTCAATATAAGGCGTCATTTTGTAGTGAGATATACAGTGTGTAGAGTTTGGGTAAATTTAGCAAATTTTTTGAGAAAGCCATTTCCTAATAGAATACCATAAGCTGAGTTATATTGTAAGACTAAAGGTATATTAAGAATCATATTTCCCAGAATAATAGACACATTGCTTTGTACTAGTTATAAATATGTAGGTGTGGGATGAACACCTTTAATTGTAATTGTTCGATCGAAGGGTAGTTTTTTCCATTTTGGTAGCAAAAAATCTTGAAAAAAGGTTACTTCGGAACCTGTGTCAATTAATGTTGTAGTTGTTATATCAAGTTCTTTTATCGTTACATCAATGGAAGTGAGGATAGGAAATTGTAGTTGTTTCATATTCTTTCAAGAATAATCGTAGTTTGTTTATTCACTAAAATGATTTTAGTTGGGTTTATATCATAAGTTTCAAAATGATCTAAACAGTTCATTCCGAGTAAAATATGATAATGATCGTTATTGATAGAGGGATCAATATAACATTCATATTCTATTAAGGTAGAGTTTGGAGTTTTCATCATAGTTTTAGCTTTTTGAGTTAGTGTAGCTTCTCTTACATCATAGGTAACAAAGTTATAGTTATTGGTAGTAAAGATCGGGATAGGTAAGGGTATGCAATGACATTGAGATGCTTCTGTGTCAATTAAAACTTTGTTCTCTATCTAGTTTTGTCCATTAAAGTAGGTTAGTTTAACTTTATAAGTTGAATTGGTGCTAAGTGTTTTAAGACTTTTAGGTTGGAATTGAGGTATTCTAGATGTGGTAAAACTCTTAGTTAGAGGAGGTTGATGAATGATTCTCATTTCTTTGTCTGTATAAGATAGTCATGGTCTTTCATAGCTAGTAAATGGTTCTTCATCGACTAATTGGAAGTCTGTTAATACAAGTAGTCTGGATTCTTGCAGTGGTGGTGAAATAACCGTGCTTACAGTTGAAAAAATGGGATCAATAGTTATTTTTCCTATTTGTTTTGCTTCTTTTATTGGAAAATTAGTATTTGAAAAAATGTACAATCCTCTATAATAGAAAGCTAATGCATCATTTCTAGGTTGTAATCCTATATCTATTAAAAAGTTTAAATTGGGGATTTAGTATATCTTCAATATTTTTACTTCGTAAAGTTACTAAGTAGTTCGGATAGCATTCAGAAATTAATGTTTTATAGATTAAGTTCCCTTGTAGAGTTCCAAGATGGCAGTTCTGAATATTTGTAAATCTTTGATCATGGAGTGATAAAATGATTGGTGAATTAATTCGTTCTTTAAAACATGCTTTGATAGCAATCTGTATTTCTTGTAAATGAACATATTTAATTAGGTCACTATCTCGTGAAGGGATTTCATCTAAAAATTTTCCTATTATCTCTTGTGTTAGTAGTCTTAGTCTAATATTTCATTGTAGATGTTGTACATTAACAGATTGTGATGTTGTGTATAACTTAAAGTATCTAATTAATTTTCTTGTTAGGAAATCATCTAATTTCTTTATAAAGTTTCTTGGATCTTTTAAAGATAAATCTGTTGCTATTATTTTTGAGTATAGTTTTTGATTAAAAGTAATTGCTCATGTATATTTTTCATTATTTTCTTGTTCTTGCTGTACTATTGTATCTGTTTCTTCAGTATTCATTTTTAGTTTCTGAATAACTTTCTTCTTCAGATGTTTCAGTTTCTTCAGTTTCTTCTTTCGAGCTTATAGATTCATAATAGCTTGAAATTATATCATATTCTTTAGATGTTATGGGATATAGTTCGTGTTGAATTTCTTTAAATTCTTCAGAGAGTAGTTTTACAATGTTAGCTTTTCTTTTAGTACAGTCTGCAGATTTATATCCTATTTCACCACAGTTCCAATATTGACATGTAGCAAGTTTTTCATTTCTTTTATAATATCTATTTTCTAGACTAAAGTTTTCTTGAGATAATTTTTCATGTCGATAATGTTTGTTGCTTTTTTGAGGTTTATTTACAGATTTTTCAGTTTTAGCTTTATCTGTTTTTGCTTTCTTTGGCTTGATAGTTTTATTTTTAGAAAATTTTTTCTTAGGTACTTTTCTTGGTGGAGTTTTAGTTAATTTCTTTCGTGGAGTTCCTTTTCTTTTTGGTCAAAAATTAGGATAGTTTTTGCATTTGTATTGACCTGGTTCTTTAATATTTTCACAACATGAAGTTACTTTTTTAATATGTCTTCTCTAATTTTCTGGTAAACATAGTTGCATCATTTCTTTGCTTATTAAAGTTTGTACTACTACTATAGATCTAAAAGTTGTGGGTTGTTTTGCAAAGTCTTCAAATTTTTCTGAAAAGTATCTATTCCATGGATTGGAAAATTTATTTAATAGTAATTATATATAAGTTTCTTGATCTTTAGAGGAAACGTAAAGTGCGTAGTAATATTTGTTAAATTCACAAAAGAAGTTTTTAAAATTGCATAGATTACAAATTCTTAAATCTGTTAGTTTATAGAGCGCTTCACGTCGATTTTCAAGATTTGCATGTAAAAAGTTGTCTACATATTCATAGCCTTCAAATTGTCCAATACGATATTTTGCCATAGTCCATATTCCTTCTTCTATTCTAGTTATTAAGTTCCTTTTTACATCTATTTCAATTAAGTTTAGTGTGTTTGGAGAAAGTCCTTGATACCAGTTATAAACTATTCTTGGGAAAGAGTTGATAATTAAGTTGTATATTGCAGTGACGTCTCGTCCTTCTTCTGCATAAGCTGGTTCATAAAGTAAATTTAATACCATTGCTAATTTTCAAGTTCCTAAAGTTTTTCTTATATCAGTTACACAGTCAATATTTAAAAAATATCCCCAAGCGGGTACTGGTTCTTGTAAAAAGGGTT
Organism: Carnegiea gigantea; assembly: GCA_029747015.1. Lineage (NCBI taxonomy): Eukaryota > Viridiplantae > Streptophyta > Magnoliopsida > Caryophyllales > Cactaceae > Carnegiea > Carnegiea gigantea. The sequence continues at coordinate 133,932 of JAKOGI010000534.1, read as the reverse complement.
CTTTGGTTTAAATTCTTCATTAATAGTTTGTCTTTTTGAAGTAAGTGGAGATAGTTTTTTCTTATTTTTTTAAACTTGGTGTCCTTCTAGATTGGAATGAGTTACAAGTTTCTCCTTGTTCATAAAAAGGATTTGAAGTTGGCTGATTACTTCTAGTGCTTCCTATACCAGTTGGTCCTCCTGATTGCATATTAACTTGTTTTACGATTTCTGATATTTGTAGATCTTTAAAGTCTTTTAATAGTTCTTCAATAGATTTATTATATTCTCCCATTATGAAGTATCTTCTGATTTCTTTTCAATAGATGGTAGTGATATTAGTGGTGGTGTTTCTTCTACCGATTTTAATAGTTTCTCTTGATATTTTTAATATATCTTTCGTCATCACTTCTTGGGGTTATTTTTTCTGGTAGCTTTATATCTATTGGTTTGTATTCTTTCTTTTGTTTAGGTTTTAATATTCCTTCAAAAGTTATGTTCATAAGTTGCATTTGTATCACTAGTTATTTAATTATTTCATTTATTTCTCGTATTTCATTTTTTCCATTTCTTAGTTCGGCTTCAATTTGAGGAAAACTCATAGTTTTAGTTTTAGTTGTCAAACCAATATTCCGTATCAAATTGATCTAAATGATTATCATCATTTAAGTTTAACTTTACATTTTGTATAAAGTCTTTGTATAGTCTTCTTTCTTCTTCATAGATTAAAGGATTTAGTCTGTCTTCGCATTTCCAAATTATTTCTTTTTGACACTGAATTACTTGAAGGTAATCAATTTTTTGTATATAGTATTGTTCACTTGTTCTTATTTCTTCTAGAGAATAAGTTTTGTATAAATTTAAAATAAATTCACAGTTACTTGGAGAAGTTATCTTTAACATGGGTACTTCTGGTTTATCCATTAAAGAGAGTAGATACATAAAAGTTTTTCAATCAAAAATTTTATTTTTCTTTCAAAAATACGGCAGTTGCTCCTGTTTTGGCATAAAAGTTTTATTAGTTATAACATATCGGTGTCTCCATAGATTTCATACTCAATTTCTTGAATAAATTGTAAAAAATTCATTTCTAAAGTTTTGTTAAAGAGATCCATTTTCTTTTTAAGGTTTTATTTAAAGTTTATAGTTCTTTATGTGATTTAGTCCTTGAAGTTCTGCTTATTTGCATACCACTACTATCATCACTACCATCTATTGAAAATAAATCAGAAGATACTTCATAATGGGAGAATACAATAAATCTATTGAAGAACTATTAAAAGACTTTGAAGATCTACAAATATCAGAAATAGTAAAACAAGTTAATATGTAATCAGGAGGACCAACTGGTATAGGAAGTACTAAAAGTAATTGGCCAACTTCAAATCCTTTTTATGGACAAGGAGAAACTTCTAACTCATTTCAATTTAGAAGAACACCAAGTCTAAAAAATAAGGAAAAACCATTTTCACTTACTTCAAAGTACCTGCTTGGGGATATTTTCTAAATATTAATTGTGTAACTGATATAAGAAAAACTTTAGAAATCTGGAAATCAGCAATGGTGCTAAATTTACTTTATGAGCCAGCTTATGCAGAAGAAGGATGAAACGTCACTGCAATATACAACTTAATTATCAACTCTTTCCAAGGAATAGTTTATAATTGGTATCAAGGACTTTCTCCAAACATACTAAACTTAATTGAAATAGATGTAAAATGAAACATAATAATTGGAATAGAAGAAGGAATATGGACTTTGGTAAAATATCTTATTGGATAATTTGAAGGTTATAAATATACAGACAACTTTTTACATGTAAATCTTGAAAATCAACGTGAAGCGCTCTATAAACTAACAAATTTAAGAATTTGTAATCTATGCAATTTTAAAAGCTTCTTTTGTGAATTTAAAAAATATTACTACACACTTTATGTTTCCTCTAAAGATCAGGAAACTTATATACAATTACTTTTAAATAAATTTCCCAATCCATGGAATAGATACTTTTCAGAAAAATTTGAAGACTTTGCAAAACAACCCACAACTTTTAGATCTGTAACAGCAGTACAAACTATAATAAACAAAGAAATGATGCAACTATGTTTACAAGAAAATCAGAGAAGATATATTAAAGAAGTAACTTTATGTTGTGAAGATATTAAAAAACCAGGTCAATATGGATGCAAAAACAATCCTATTTTTTGACCAAAAAGAAAAAGAACTCCAAAAAAAGAAATTAACTAAAACTCCACCAAGAAAAGTACCCAAGATAAAATTTTCTAAAAAGAAAACTATCAAGCCAAAGAAAGTAAAAACAGGTAAAGCTAAAACTGAAAAATCTGTAAATAAACCTCAAAAAAGCAGCAAACATAATTGACATGAAAAATTATCTCAAGAAAACTTTAATCCAAAAAATAGATATTATAAAAGATACAAAAAGCCTACTGCATGTCAATGTTGGAACTGTGGCGAAATAGGACATAAATCTATAGACTGTACTAAAAGAAAAGCTAACATTGTAAAACTATTCTCTGAAGAATTTGAAGAAATTCAACATGAACTATATCCTATAACATCTAAAGAATATGATATAATTTCAAGCTATTAAATGAATCTATAAGCTCAGAAGAAGAAATTGAACAAACTGAAACATCTGAAGAAGAAAGTTATTCAGAAACTAAAAATGAATACTGGAGAAACAGATACAATACTACAGCCAAGAAAATAATGAAAACTATACAGGAGTAATTACTTTTAATAAAAAACTATACGCAAAAATAATAGGAACCGATTTATTTTTAAAGGATCCAAGAAACGTTATGAAGAAATTAGATGATTTCCTAATAAGAAAATTAATTAGATACTTTAAGTTATACACAACAGAACAACCTGTTAATGTACAACATCTACAAGGAAATATTAGACTAAGACTAATGACTCAAGAGATAATAGGAAAATTTTTAGATGAAATCCATTCACGAGATCGTGACCTAATTAAATATGTTCATTTACAAGGAATAAAGATTGATGTCGAAGCATGTTTTAGAGAAGGAATTAACTCACGAATCATTTTATCACTCCATGATCAAAGATTTACAAACATTCAGAACAACCATCTTGGAACTTTACAAGGAAACTTAATCTATAAAAAATTAATTTTTGAATGCTATCCGAACTACTTAGTAACTTTGCAAAGCAAAAATATTTAAGATACACTAAATCTACGATTTAAACTTTTAACAGATATTGTAATAGACTACAGGGATATAATTGTAATTTTACATCTCGTACAGTTAATATAAATATATGTCAAAGGCTCCATGGTTGCGGTGAGCTATTCATTCACTTATTTACACATAGTATCAGAGCAGGTTCGATTCTAACCCTAAAAACAAAATTTCTCTCTTTCTTCCTCCAAAGGTCCCCCTTCAAACTCTAACCCTAGCCAAACCCTACCCGTAGCTCCTCCATGTACTCCTCCACTACTTCAGCTGCCTCCACTTCAGTAACCATGCCGGTCACCACTGCTCTACCATCGCAGTCAAACCCTGCCACCACCGTGCCTGCCCCAATCTCCTCTGCTTCCCCATCCGAGCCAGTGCACGATGAGGAACCTCTCTCTTCTGCCTTCAATTTTCCACCACCACCACCACCGCCTTCATCGTCTACCCAGGTGGTTCTTGCTTCTATCTGCCTAACCTGGCCCTAGGCATAGCCCTCGTTCCCCGGTGGTTCTCCTTCTTCACCATAGCTCTTCCAGCGTGTGGGTGTCCCTTACTCGGGTCCTTTCGACCTGCAGTACCCACCCCCTTTTTCCTCAACCTACCCACATCACGGTGGTGGCTTCGGTGTCACCTGGTCTTTCTCCAGTGTCCTACCCAGCCACAGTAGTGCTACGCCGCCTCAGCCTCATTTCTCCTCCTCGGCTTACTCAACTCAAGGTGGTGTCCCGGATGGTTCTTGGTCGCCCACCGGTGCTTTGACCAGCCACGGTGGTGGCTTGCTGCATAGCCACGGTAGTGGCCTTCCACCACTCCCTCCTTCCTTTTGGACTGTGAATATTGCCACGTATGTGACTACAATTCTCGTATCAGTTGACGATTATTTGTCATGGGAGATCCACTTTACCTCCTTTGTTATTATGCATCAATTACACAGGATGCCTAATGGTTCAATCTCGCAACCTCCCCTAACATTTTGGTGGCTCACGGTTTTACTCAACCTAATCCCGCGTATTCATAGTGGCTTCGCGTTGATCAGCTTATTCGGACATGGATTTTTGCAACTATCTCTAAGGACATGTTATGTGAGGTACGCAATATATCTCATGCTTTACTAATCTAGCAGCATCTTGCTCATTGTTTTAACACTGCTAGTTTGGCAAGAGCATTAAATTTCAAATGCATGCTCACAATTATGTCTAAGAGTCCTGACCAGTCAATGAATGATTATTTGTGGCATATTAAAACTTTGGCTGATTCACTTGCTGCTATTCAGAGTCCTGTCTCTGATCTTGAGTTAATCCAGTATACTACGTCTAGTTTGCCACCTCACTATCGCCACTTTGTCACTACTTACTCTATTATGCCTGGTAGTCACACATTTGATGACTTACGCTCTAAGTTGATCTTCTGTGAGCAACAGTTAAAGTTTCAGTCCAACCGCGAAACTACCGTTCATCAGGCACTGGTCAGTACTATGAGTTCTGGTAGTAATAACCAAGGAGGCGGTTCTCGCAATCAAAATTCCTAGAATAACAACAATAAAAGGAAAAATAATGGTGGTCACCGTCATTGGAACAACAAGGGTAGTGGTCGCAATAATAAGGGCGGTAACAGGAACAACTCCAACAACTCTCGGCAGAATGACTCATCCTCCAGGAGTATACCTACTGGTATCGTATATGGTGGTACAGATGTTTCATCGTCATCTACTTTTTGTACCTCTGTTTTGGATACTCACCGTTTTTTTGCAAGCATAAATCAGTCATAAGGGATTTTAGGTTCTCACCCAAATGTCATCTGCCAAATCTATCATGGCCCATGTCACTCTGTTGATATGTGCCCTAGCCGCTACCAACCTCGCCAACAACTAGTGCTTCCTGCGTATGCTACCTTCAATTCTGTCGATGCTGGTAAACAAATTTGGTATCCTGGCTCTGCAGATGCCTCTCACGTGACCCCAGATGATGGTAAGCTACTCACTAAATTTGTCTACTCTGGAACGAGTCTTGTTAAGGTTACGAATGGAACCTTACTGTCTATCAAAAATATTGGTCATAGTGTTATTACTACTCCGGTTAAGCTATTGCGCCTTAGCCGTGTCCTCCATGTTCCCTAGTTGAGTCATAACCTCATATTTGTTCGGCAACTATATTGTGACAACAACTGTCGTGTGGTCTTTGACTTTGATTCTATTCTTTTTAAGGACAAAACCACAGGTGATGTCCTTTTGCAGGCCCCTAGCATTGGTAATGTCTACCTGGTCAGTCTTCCTGCTGAAAGCCCTGTGGTTCCTGTTAACCTGGCGTTCAATTCTTCGGGAGATCACTGGCATTGACGTCTAGGGCATTGTGGAGCTCATGTTCTTTGAATTTTAAAGAAACAAAACTTTTTGAATGTTTCTAGTTCTTTTCATGATAATTGTACGACTTGTCGCTTAGCCAAGTCACATAAACTTCCTTTTACTTTGGTTGAACATTGTGCTCGTTTTCCTTTTGAGCTGATACATTCTGATATTTGACAATCACCTATTTTATCTCATCAGGGATATACGTACTATGTTTGTTTTATTAATGACGTTTCTCGTTTCACATGGATTTATCCTATGAAGCAAAAGTCGGAAGTCTACAATCTTTTTGTTACATTCAAAAGTTTGGTTGAAAATCTTTTTAATCGCAAATCAAAATGTTCTAAAGTGACGGTGGAAAGAAATTTGATCAAAAATCCATGCATCAACTATTTCTTAGCCATGGCATCTCTTTCATAAGTCTTATTCTGATACACAGCAACAAAATGGAGTGGCTGAACGGAAGCATTGACATCTTTTAGAAATGACTCGTTCTTTTCTCATTGATGCCTTCCTTCCTGTATCTTTTTGGTTGGATGCACTGTATGTTATAGGTTTCACCATTAATAGGCTTCGTACTCCTGTTCTCAATGAAAAATCACCTTATGAAACTTTATTTGCAAAAGTACCAGATCATAAGTTTCTTAAACTTTTTGGGTGTGCATGTTTTCCTCATCTGATTGCTACTTCTGCAAATAAATTATCTCCTAGGTCTGTTACTTGTGTGTTCCTAGGCTATGCCCCTCACTACAAGGGATATAGGTGTTTTGATCCTATTACCAAACGTGTTTACATCAGTTGATATGTGGTTTTTCATGAAAATGAATTTCCTTTTCAATCTCTCACTTCTAGAGCTCCTGCTTCTAGCAACTCGCCCTCATTTGTCATGCATGAGGTCTTGAGTTTTACACCCATAACAGATGTTGTTACATCCTCGTTGTCTAGCACACCCCCTGTTGTGGCCCAAGCTTCTCCCCACCTTCCCTTCGGTTCCCCTTCTGTGCCCTCCCCAGCACCTGTGTCTCCCCCAACCAGTGTCACACCTGTGTCTCCCCCTGCTAGCATCACATCGTGGCCTTGTCCAACCTAGAATTCGCCAGTTTCCCTACCAGACACTTCCCAGATCTCATCCCCTCATGTCTCTACATAGCCAAACTTGGCCCAGCCTATACCTTCTCCTGCCCCACCTGATCTGGTTTCCACACAGGGTAGCTCATCTTCTTATGGGCCTCCCTCTAGTGGTCTAGCCTCGGGCTCTGCTATCACACCTAATACCACTTTTCCTGTTGCCTCCTCCAATACCTATAGGATGCAAACTCGATCAAAGTCGGGTATTTTTAAACCAAAGGGTCTTCTTTCCTTATCTGTTTCCTTGGCTGAGCGTGAGCCTACTTCGTTTACCCAAGCCTCAAAATTTTCCCATTAGTGCGATGCAATGGCTGAGGACTATAATGCATTAGTGGCTAACTGCACATGGGATTTGGTTCCACCCCATCCTAAACAAAATCTTGTTCAGAGTAAATGGGTTTATCGAGTTAAAAACCATTCTGATGGTACTATGGAAAGGCACAAAGCACGTCTAGTAGCCCAAGGGTTTTACCAGCAAGTTGGACTTAACCACCATGAGACATTATGTCCTGTTGTCAAACCTACTACTATTCACCTCATTCTTTCCTTAGCTGTTTCATCTCAATGGACTATCCGTCAGTTAGATGTTAACAATGCATTCCTGCATTGGCATCTGACTGAGGGAGTCTATATGAAACAACCTCGTGGCTTTATCTATCTCATTTACCCCTACTATGTTTGCAAGCTTAAGAAAGCTCTATGCAGTTTGAAACAAGCTCCACCGGGTTGGTTCCACTGTTTTAGTAGTTTTCTCCTGTCTCATATGTTTGTGTGTAATAATGCTGATCCCTCTATGTTTATTCTTTGCACTAATTCCCACATTCTGATTCTTCTTCTCTATGTGGATGACAACATTTTGGCTAGAAGTTCTACTACCCCTTTTCATTCCATTATCTCCATTTTGTCTAACCAGTTTGCAATGAAAGACCTTGGGGATCTTCATTATTTCCTTGGTATTTAGGTTACCCATACATCTGCTGGAACTTTTCTTTCATAGCAAAAATATGTTGCTGATCTTCTCCACCAATTCCATCTCCACACTACCAAACCTGTCACCACTCCCTCTATTACCCACACTACCTTATCCCTAACTGACGGTGAACTGCTTGTAGATGCCACTGAGTACCGAAGCATGGTAGGTACATTACAGTATTTGACTATGACGCATCCTGATATTGCCTATGCGGTCCATGTAGTTTTCCAGTTTATGCATGCTCCCCGCACTGCTCACCTCCACACTATCACGCATATTTTTAGGTACTTACAGGATACACAAATACATGGATTGTTCCTGAGGCCGTCTACCTCTTCTTCCGTTGTAATTGCTTATTCTGATGCTGATTGGGCTAGCTACAAGAATATCTGTCGTTCTACCATAGGCTATGCTGTTTATCTTGGCCCCAACTTGATTGCCTGGTGTTTTAAGAGGCAACCCACCGTTTCTAATTCCTCTAAAGAAGCTGAGTATTGTGCTCTCAGTTATACAGTTGCTAAGACTGTCTGGATTTGAAAGCTCCTCTATGACCTTGGCATTGTTCTCCTTGTTCCTGTTCACTTATATTGTGATAACATCAGTGCCACATATATGTTTGCTAATCCCATCCATCATGATCGCAGCAAGCATATAGTAGTGGACTATCACTTTGTTCATGAGCGGGTTGTTGCCAGTGATCTTGTAGTACGTTATATTCCTACTAGCTTACAGATTGTTGACATTTCCACCAAAGGATTATCCTCTAAGCAGTTTCTTTTCTTGAAGTACAATCTGTCCGTGCATTCCCTTGATTAGATTGAGGGGATGTAATAGAGTATAGGGATATAATTGTAATTTTATATCTTGTACAGTTAATATAAATATATGTCAAAGGCTCCCAGGTTGCGGTGAACTGTTCATTCACTTATTTACACACATAGGATTGCAACCTGGAAATGAAGCATTATCTTTCTATTATAGAGGATTATACATTTTTTAAAATACTAATTTTCCAATAAAAGAAGTAAAACAAATAGGAAAAATAACTATTGATCCCATCTTTTCAACTATAAGCACGGTTATTTGACCACCAATGCAAGAAGCCAGACTACCTGCATTAACAGACTTTCCATTAGTCGATGAAGAGCCATCTACTAGCTATGAAGCGCCACGACTATCTTATACCTACACAGGAATGAGAATCATTCATCAACCTCCTCTAACTAAGAGTTTTAGCACGTCTAGAATACCTTGATTCCAACCTAAAAGTCTTAAAACACTTAGCACCACTTTAACTTATGAAGTTAAACTAACCTGCTTTAATGGACAAAATTGGATAGACAACAAAGCTTTAATTGACACAAGAGCATCTCAATGTCATTGCATACCCGTACCTATTCCGACCTTTACTACCAACAACTATAACTTTGTTACCTATGATGGACGAGAAGCTATACTAACGCAAAAAGCCAAAATTATGATGAAAACTCCAAACTCTACCATCATAGAATGTGAATGTTATATTGATCCCTCTATCAATAACGATCATTATCATATTTTACTCGGAATGAACTTTTTAGATCATTTTGAAACTTATGATATAAACCCAACTCAAATCATTTTAGTGAGTAAACAAACTACGATTATTCTTGAAAGAATATGAAACAATTATAATTTCATATCCTCACTTACATTGATGTAACAGCCAAAGAACTCGATATAACAACTACAGCATTAATTGATACAGGTTCCGAAGTAACCTTTTTTCAAGACTTTTTACTACCAAAATGGGAAAAATGACCCTCCGATTGAAAAATTAGAACTAAAGGTGTTCATCCCACGCCTACATATTTAGAACTAGTACAAAGCAATGTGTCTATTATTCTTGGAAATAAGATTCCTAATATACCTTTAGTCTTACAATATAACTCCGGTTATGAAATTCTATTAAGAAATGATTTTCTCAAACAATTTACTAAATTTACCCAAACCTTATACACTGTATATCTCACTACAAAATGTGGCCATATATTGAAAATCCTTATATTCAAACATCCCTACAGAGTACACGCGAAGCGTGGTGGAGAGGGATATGAACAACTTGCACTCTCAACTCAAATCCAAAAACCAAGCTTTCAAGTAAATATTATAAAGAAACAAGATCTCATTACTAAGTTAAAACAAACTTATTCTGACAATCCTTCACAGTTTTGAAAACCAGAACATCCCAGAGCAAAAATAGAATTAACTCAAGAAATTTATATTAAGGAAAAGCCTATGCTTTACACTCCAGAAGATATAAACGAATTTACTATACAAATCAAAGAACTATTAGAAAAAAGGATTAATAAGACCATCAAAAGGCGACTATTCATCTCCAACTTTTATGGTTATGAACGAGGCAGAAAAAAAGAAGAAATAAAGCTAGAATGGTTATAAACTACAAAAAACTTAATCAATTTACCAAAACCTTTCAAAGTTTTAACTGATAACAACACAGCAACCACTTTTGTAAAATAAGCCTTAGATAATGGACCTCACATGAGGAGACTTCTTAGATGGCAAACTTTTTTATCTTAATTTGACTTTTTCTTTAGTATGTTTCAGGGAATCACAATTGTCTTGCAGACTATTTGACTAGAGAAGCCAAATATTTCAATGATGACTACAGAAAAGCTCAAGGAACTTGAAGATACTACAATTGACATTAATGAATATCTGCAAACTGTTACAGAAAATTTAAAGCATCTCGAGATAGGATTTCAAGACATTCTCTCAAATATCAAAACCGAGATCGATGAACTCTCTAAAGGAACTACTGAAATCATTACTGACATGAGGAAAGATCTTGAGCAAGGAAGCACTGTTGTTGCCAAACTCTTTAAGACTATAAACTCTTTAAGACCTATTTCCTCAACTATTTCATCAGCAACTATTTCTAGTTCCACAATGCCAATGGCATCTTTAATAACTCCAACTATTATCTTTGAGCCAAGTTCTAGCTCTTCATTTCTCGAAAAAGAGAAAGAAATACAAGAATTAAAGGCTAAACTATTATCAAAAAAGACTATAAGTATAACTACACAAAACAAAAAGTTTGTCCCTTTTGACATCTATGATCCTTTTGTTTCAGGATATTAGAAAACTACTATGCAAGTCTATGGAAACCTTAGTAACTTATCCTAAATCTTTTACAGTAGTGGAAAATCTCTATTTCCAAGACTTACTGCATGAACTGGATCAAATCCCTGAGCCATTTATCAATTCTATGAGTATGGATACATGGATATGTTTACCCAGACCTCAAACTCACAGAATTATCCGTTTTTCCTTCTGATATCATTCAAACCCTCAAAAGTCTCAAATAAGGACCCATCTTTGTAAAATTTCATACTATTCCACCCAAAAATGATGACAAAACTAGAAAGATCTATCAAGGTATTAGCCTTATTCAGACTGGATACATATCTGGAACTCATCAGCTTAATATTGAAGCTACGAAAAAATTTCATTTCATTCAATTCAATGAATCACGGATAAACTACTGAAGGAGCAATGGCGCTATTGCAGTAAAATGCCACGGAAATCGACTCTATACTACAGGACTAAAATGTTTGTTAAGAACAAATAATTATACTATTGTCACTAAAGAAGGAATGCAGGAAGAATATTACGATGATGAACTATTGAAATTTCTTTTCCAGTTAGAACCATAGAATTTTCAAGAATCTCCAGCTGTATGAAATAAGTTCTTTGAATAACTCAAGACAGAAGAAGAAAAATAAATTTTGCTACAGACGGCTAAGATTTTGCCTTAAGACAGCCAGATGTAAGGTCAGGATCTTGCCGACAACTATTGTTGATCTTTTGTGAAATCTTATCTATCGAAATCTTGAACTACCATAGAAAAAATGACAGCATAAAATAAAGGATGGCTATGCATGTGAAGACTTCAGAAATTCAGATAATTATTGCTCATGTCACCATCAGCTATTGACAACTACAATGAATGCTCCTTGAAAGTAACTACACCTAAAGGAGACATGCATGAAGACTTTTTCTAAAAACTATCAGGAAACTGTTGTACTACTCAATTATTATACTATTATAGCTATAAAGTAGTATTCTAGTTATTTCCTATGATGTAAGCGATTACATCAGGAAGGCCTTTCAAGGCTCTATAAATTTGTAACTCTAAAACCAGAGCGGGACAGAGGCAATTTGAGCAAAGTAAAGATCATTCAAAGCTTTCTGCTCTCAAAATGTTATTCTAAACTTTCCCTTTGGAAAATCAGCTTAATAAAGAGAACTATTCAAAAATTCTTTAAATTTTATCTCTTTGTTTAAAGTATCCCAAAGTCAGAGAGGAAATTTAAGAATCAAAGTAAGACCAGTAAGGCCCGTGAGAGGAGAAGGGTGTGGCAGCAGATTAGAGGATTTCAGATCTCAATGAGAGTGTCTGAAACCGAAGAAGTATAATTTCTTCAACTAATGATAGTTTGATTTATTATGCTGAAAGTACCATGTTTAGAACCCGTTTTAATCTTTATCTTGTTCAAATCTTGACCTCTCATCAAATCGACCAAATAAGCTCATCAACTATTTCAAACCAACTAATTAAAAGAATTTGAAAGAGCCTATCCATTAAAAATCCTTGTACTATTGATATTAGCTGACTATTTGCCCTACAATTAAAGAAACTTTAAAGCTAAAGATTTCAGTGACCACACATTTAATTCTTGTATTAACATGCCATCAAATCACTCATATTTTTAGAACTCACCTAGTTAAGAAATGACTATTATAAGCTCAGTATACAACAAAAAGCGATTAAGAACACTTTAAATCCCTCTAATCTTAAGTCTTACAAATAATATTATCCGAAAAAACACTTGAATAACTAAAGAACTAGACAAATTCGTAAAAGATCATCTTTCATCATATAGTCTTGATTAAAATTTTTAAAACAATGAGTAAATCTAGAAATGTTTTAAACTTTAGAAATAAATTTCAATCTACAGCTAAAATAGATCAATGTGGAGATTATACAATTGGAAATAAATGTTATCTACCCAATTTAGAATATTATACTGAAGACCCAGCCTTTGATTTCTTAAGAACTTTTGATTGTACAACTAGAAGACACGCCAACAAATGCTTAACCATTATAAAGCAAGATGAGATCAACTATCCACTTTACCAGAAAATCTTGAACCAAGAAATAGAAAAATCTTAAAAGATAATATTGCGCTATTAGAGTTAACTTTTACGTATGCTATTTGGTATCAAGAAAACATAGATATAAATGACTCTCAAATCACATACTATTCAGAGAAAAAAAGAAACAAAGAAAGGTAAAAGGGCAAAACTGTAAATTACTTTTGAAAAATTACAAACAAAAAGAAAATTAAACCAAAGGATATAATAGTAATATTTCAAATAAAACAAAAGAAAATGTCATATCAACCCGAAACTTACCCGAAATACAACCCGAACTGCCACTTATATATGAATGACCGACCTAATTAATTATTATTATACACAAACTCAAAAAGTCGGCTATTGCAATCTTCATTCCAATTAATTATAAGTTTTGCCACTTAACTAACTAGGAGTGTCACTTATGAGCTCCCTATATAAACTCAAGTTGCTCTCTTTCTTCACCTCATCATAGCAATTCACTCAAACTAAGAGATTTGAGACCAACATACACCAGATACAGTGTCAATTCAAGACCACCCTTCACTCAGGTATGTCACTTACCTTCATTAGCTTGCTTATTGTTATTAAATCATAAGTTTTGCCACTTTAGTATGCAATTTCAGATTATGGAATATCTTTAATCCATATTACTTGGTGCTTGATCATGACGTATAGGTGAAAATTAATCACAACATATATAACCGTGGTTGTCAAGACTCTTCCAAAGCTTCTAACCATCAACCTTTCTGGCAGGAACCTGAGGCCAAGCTTGAGTTCATGGATCTTGACTTCCAAATATGTCAGAAAAGCACTCGAATAGTATGGGTGTTTTGTGGCCATTTATAACAAGGTCTCCTTAGACGTCCAAAGCAAGGTGTTTGAAGTAATCGAACCAATGTTCGAACTGCCAACAGAAGTGAAGAAGAAAAACACATCAAACATACCATACCATGGGTACTACAAGCCTGGCCCTATCATACCTCTCCTTGATGGTTTTGGGATCGATGATGCTACTGCTCTCGAAAAGACTCATAGCTTCACTCATCTCCTGTGGCCTCATGGGAACCAAACCTTTTGGTAAGCCTTAACGATCACTATTAGAGTATAAAACCTATTTTCGAGCATTCAACCATCACCATAATCTTTTCGCTAGGTTGGTTCTTGTACAACAACTAGGTTAGCTGTGATTAAACCTAGTTTGTCAAAACTAGGTTCTAAACTTCTAATGCATAATTTCTTGTGTTCTAGCTTATCAGTGAAACGATGCACGAATATGCAAAGCAAGCATCAGAGTTGGAAAGAATGATAATGAGGATGGTATTTGAGAGTTACGGAGCTGAAAAGCACTTGGACTCTCATCTCAACTCCGCTACTTACCTCCTTCGAATAGGCAAGTATAGAGTACCACGAAAGAATGACGGCACACTTGGGGGCCTTCCCCACATTGATAAGAATTTCCTCACCGTTCTTCACCAAAATGAAGTGGATGGCTTAGAGACTCAAACCAAAGACGGAGAATGGATTTCATACAAGTCCTCCCCTAATTCCTTCATCGTCATGGTCGGGGAACTGCTCTTGGTATGTTATTTTCTTTTTTATGATAGTACTCTTCCATCTAATCAATTGTTATTAGCCTTGGAAAAACTGACTATTAATGTCTGAATGGCTGATATGTATTAGGCGTGGAGCAGCAACAGAATACATGCTCCACTTCATAGGGTGATAATGACGGGAAACAAACCCAGATATTCACTGATGATGTTCTCAAGGAGCAAACACACAATACAAACACCAAAAGAGTTGGTGGATGAAGACCATCCATTGCTATTCAGGCCTTTTGACTACACAGGTTTGCTCCGGTTTTACACGGAAGATGTCACTTACATGGCTTTATGCACCATTAAGGACTATTGCGGAGTACACTAAACCTTTTGAATAGTGTTAATCAATGCCAATGAGTGCTGCCTACTAGAGAATTCTGGGCAAGTAATATGACTAAATGCTAATCAATGTTGATTAATACTGAATGTTAATTAGAAGTACTTATGATCAGTTGAAAAGAATAACCTCTATTGGGATTTGCATGCTCAATAGTGTTGATGATAACTGAATATCAGCAAATCATGTCGTTTAATGGCCCTAAGAAGCCACATGGTTTCCTAGACCCAAAAACTCCGTCCACAGTTTCTGGGCTAGGATACCATAGAATTCCTAGGCCCTAAAACTGTGCCTTATTTTGAGTTGGATCACTTGATTCATAGGCCCTAAACTATTGCTTGGACCCTGTCCATATAATATATGTTGGAAATTAACAAGATCGAAATAACATACCATAGCAAGCACCAACTAAAGGGCCATTCAATTCGTGGGAATGAAGGCCATCTAGGTGACGCTTTTTGGAGTATCAGATATAAAAGAAAAATTACCTCATGAAATTTTGATTATGGATAATCAAAATTCTTTAAGAAAACACTTAGGCACTGCTCTTTTCATTGGTAAATCTCAATTTACTAATTTCAACACTTCACGAACTTCAATAAAAAGCACCAATTTCAATCAATTTCAACCAATTTCAACAATTTCAACCCACTTTCAGCCAACTTCCATTATTTTAACCAGCTTCTATCAATCATATAAAAATTATACCAACTTCATTACACTTCAACCTACTTCAACCCACTTAAACAAAAAAAAAAAAAAAAACTTTAACCCATTTCAACCCACTTTAACCACCTTCGCCAATTTTTCAACTCCTATTTCCTAACGAAAAGAACAGGCCTTTAGACTTTACTAGAATTTAGAACAATTTGATCTCTTCTATGAATTTCAAATTTTCCCAACATTATAAAGTGATTCTAGAAGTTAGTTTTCTAGTTCTTGTCACTTGAAAGGAAGATTGTCTCTATAAAATGTTTAAAATCTTCTATGAACTTGAAGCAATATTCCCAACATTTAAAACGTGATTTTGGAAGATAATTGTCTAGGTCTCGCCATTAAATGTCTTAAAAATCTATGCTATTCAAAATGTTGTACTTTTTTTTGACGTAAAAAATGTTATGCAAGTAGTTAAGCAAAATTTTTAGAACTTAATCCATTGGCCATTACATATTGGATTATATAGGAAAACTAGTGTATATGCTATGCTTCGCACGGTCATGGGTAATTCTTCATTTGAGACTTGAATTATTGAGTAATTAGTTGTAATTTGTATCAATGTTAGAGATGTTATTATAGATTTTGAATTATATTTGTAATGTAATGGTTTATTATTATTTTTGTAGAATAATGAGTTTCCAAATGATTGACACAGTTGATAATAGTGAGAATGCAGTTTATGATATAGTATGATACATCGTCACTCCCAACTTGGGTTTCTACATGCGGAAAACCATAGCCGATTTATAATTATAGGAACTTTTCAAGTACTTCATAAATTACAATGTAAGTTTGATTTGTTTTTATGGCTCTTATGAAAAAGATAATTTTAAAAAAAAACAAAAAAATGTGAGAAATAGGAATTTGCAGTTCAAGTGGATATTCATTTATGATTGAATATGTCAAGCAAAAAAGCCTAAAAGGTATTTGTGAAATTAAATTGCACAAACATTGTTGTATTGCGATTTCAAAAGTTGCATTTACATATGTTAGGAAGATTGTCCTAATGTGATTTATTGTATTAAGACCTGTTCTCTTCGGCTTATTTTTAGAAGAATAAGTTCAGATAAGTTCAGTTCATAATCAGTTCAGAATCAGTTTTATTGATACGTTCAGAATAAGTTGACAATAAGTTCAGCAAATAAGTTCAGAATTCATCAAAAGTTTAGAAAATAATTAAATAATTAATCGCGCATTGTAACATTTATCATTTACATTTCTCACTGAAATTTTATGTTGTTTACATCAATAAAAATATTGAAGTGGGACTATGGGCTTGCACCAAATGTTTAATTTTAGAATGTGTAGTTTTTTGTAAGAGGTATTATTTTGTGAACAATTGTTCAAAAATGTACATTTGTATATGTAGTAAAAATAATTTATGAATTAATGTTTAGAACTATTAGAAATTGTCCAAAACTTGGATGCTAGTTGTCTATGCACATGGATGCTAATTGTCGACTCTTTCATTTTTATTTTAGCTTGCACTTTATGTTATGTCACTAACTTCTTTGGATGGACAACCCAATATGATAGTTGTTGGACTTTTTAAATTTCTACCCACCATACAATGCAACAACAATCACACAACAAAATAATAACCTTCTGAAAAAAAAGAACGTTCACTAATGATGATGATGATGATGATGATAACAACAACAACAACAACAACAACAACAACAACAACAATAATAATAATAATAATAATAATAATAATAATAATAATAATAATGATAATAATAATGAATAATAATATTGATAATATTTAACAACAACAACAATTAAATAAATTATAATTATTCACCAAATAAAAGTTAAGTTGACAATAAGTTCAGCAAATACATTCAGAATAGGTTTAGACAGTTTCTCCAAATAAAGTTCAAAATAAGTTCAGATAAGTTCAGTTCAGAATAAATTCAGTCAAAATAAAGCGAAGAGAACAGACCCTTAATTACACAACTACAAAGCAAAAAGAAAAATTAAAAAACTACTTGACTAATGATATTGTATCAAATGTCATTTATCTTGCAACATATTTTTTTTATACTATATATATGATATGATGATTATACCCTAAGCATGGGCTTAAAGCTTAGCATTTTACGTCACACGCGGTATCTGTAGGCCTACCAAATAGAGTGAGCTTCTTGCTTAATTACTATGGAATGGGAAACGGACTGTTGTGACAGCAGTAGTAGAGGTGGTGCGTGTGAGATACTTCTATAAAAGTGTTCGTTGATCCGGGTTCAAAGCTACTTGTAGGCATATTAGAAATTTTGCTTCTACTTTTTGGGTAACATTCTTTTCTTTCTTTTTTTTTTTTTTTTTTAATGTGAAACACACTCTACATCATATATTCTTTTTGTCCTTTTGATCTTAATTCGCTTGCTAACACTGCTATTATACTGTGCTTTTATCAGCCTTTCCAAAAATTTACTTTCTCTTGAAGTTATTTCTTTACTTTTTTTTAACTTTATCTTTTTACATTTATGAGTTTATCTTTTGTTTCTAAATTTTTAAGGCTTCAATTTACCTTATATTGTAGTATCCATTTTATCTAATTTGATGTTTTTCTAGCCTACGCTGTCACTCCCACACTAACAAATTAATAGTAAACTTGTCAATAAAGCTAGCATTAATGTAATATTTAGTTAGATGTAATCAATCTTGTAATGCAAATAAGTTTGTAATTGTGTTTTCATTACCTTATTTGGTTGTACAAGAGTATTACAATCAAATAATTATCTTATAATTATAATTACCACAAACTAAGTAATCATAATTGCATTGTAAAATTAATTGTATTACATTGTTATTACATTACATCCAACCAAATATCACATAAATGGTTGTCCAAACAAATAAGTATTTGTTTGATATTTAGGAAAGCTTTTGTTTCCCTGCTAATAAGCTTTATAAGCCATCTTTGACATAGTTTTTTAAGTATTGTTTAGTGTCTTGAACAAGTCAATACACTAAGTAGTCAATTTTTAGTATAAGTAGCTTGGTGTTTTGACTAGCATATCAAATAGTATTCAGCATTTTAAACAATATTTCTGAAAAGCTAACAGTATTAGCTTTTGACATTTAGAAATAGCATTTTTTATTTTTTGACAAAAAAATATCCTTTGAAAAGTTTATATTTAGAAATTATTTGTATCACTTTATGTCAATTTACATTAATTAGCTAATCTAGCAACTAAATTTACCGAACATATTTATTTCCACAGCTCATCTAAACGGCTATATGATAACAACTAAATTAGAAATGCTATCAGCTATTTAAACAGTGGTCTGCTATCTAAACCGCTATTTGTTATCTAAACAACTAAGGTTGTGTTCGACAACAGTATTTTAACTAGCTTTTAATGTTTTAACTAGGTCAAAACTCTACTGTTTGCATTTTCTAGTGTTCAATAAAGTAATATATCATGCTAGCGTATAGCTTTTGATGGAGCGTGTTAAGAGAAGAAGTTAGTTAGAATCATGCTGAGCTGGCATGATGAGTTTTGCTGTTATATAAGCTGATGGGTTGTTATTGGAAAACAGATCAGGGGGGAATATAAACAAAAATCAGAGGAGCTGGTTGAGGGGATTTCTCTCACCTCTTCATTGCATTCAATCTCTCCTTCATTGTTATAATCCTTTCACTGATGATCAATGTAAAGCTAACTCTACAACAAAGTACAAAGCTCAGAATTATTGATTTCCGCCGCCGTTAGCATGGTATCAGAGCCTGGAAATTGAATTCTTTATTTGTTCAAAGATGATTTCTTTCAAATTTCGATTGTTTGTTTTGTTTCATTAAACGATTTAGCTACAAACTCTCTGAGTTAATTTTTCCTTTCATCTTAGGTTGATTGGTTTGTTTTTCACCAATCAATCAAGCTTCAGCAAGAAAGATTCAATTGAGATGCAAAGCTTCAGCAAGAAGAATTCAATTGAGGCTCCTTATTTGCAATGATCTGAGCTTGAAACAGACAATATTGGCTAACAGAGCTAGAGTGAATTATGCAAATCTTCATAATCCTCTTGTCATTCATCCATCTGATAGTCTTGGATCTTTGACAGTTGGGGAGAAGCTGATTGGAGCTGAGAACTTCCAGACATGGCAAAGAGGAATGAAGATTGGTATCTCAACCAAGCACAAACTAATGTTTATCTTAGGTACATTAAACAAGCCAGATGATGATCCAATCAAAGCTGCACAGTGGAAGGCATGCAACAATTTGGTAATGTCATGGATATTAAATAATGTTTCATATTCAATTGCTAGGTCAATTTTGTATATACAGTCTGCTAGTGCTGTTTGGAATCATTTGCAGAGGAGATTCTATCTTAGTCAAGGATCTCGCAAGTACAAACTCATCAAGGATGTGAATTCATTTAAATAAGATGGCCTTTCTATGAATATTGTACTATGCTGAGAGGAATATGGGAGGAGCTTCATGCAATGAACAAATTGCCTAGAATCACCACTAGAGCTGAAGATGTTACCAGATTCCTCAATGCCTTACTGAAATAGCAGGAGGAATCGAAACTGTTTTAATTCCTGAATGGTCTGGATGAGAAGTATCAAACTCTGAGGAGTTAGATGCTGATTATGAATCCATTACCATTTGTGGATACTACTTGTGGAATGATACCAGCAGGAAGAGTTCCAAAGAGAAGTGCTTGAGATGGGGAAACATACTCAGTATGAAGCTTCAACACTGTACAGCAGAGGTGGAGAAGATAAAGGTGTTATACAGTGTACTATGTGTGAAAAGAGAGGTCATTCAAAGGAAAATTGTTGGCAATTCATTGGATACCCCAATTAGCATCCTAGGTCTAAAAAGCGACCTCAGAAGAAAGGACCAAGGTCATTGAAGAATGTTAGAGGGAAAGAAAATGTAGTTGTAATTGGTTCAAAGACTGTAGCTACAGCTCAAGCGCATCGTAATGGGGAGCAGCATGAAAAAATATTTGGTCTCACTAATTCCCCAATCTGGAAAACATCAACAAACCTATTAAGATACAAATGATGAGCTACATCACTCATTTGCGGCTGATGCGTTCTGTTCTTGCTGAGCAATTTCTACTTCATAGTGGCTTGTTGATATTGTAGCCGCTAATCACATAACACCTCATGTTGAAGACATAAAACATGTGGTACTCAGGAAGACTAGTGGTTATATTAATATGCCAAATGGTGCCAATGCTGAGATCACTCATCAAGGCAGTATTCAACTCCAAATAGGGTTGAAGCTAGGACATGCATTATATATGTTGCAAGAAACTATTATAGGAGAGCAAAAGTTCAAGGAATAAGAAGAAGAGACCTGTTTGAAGAATGAGCATAGAGCAAGTAATGTCAATAATAGCAGGGAGTCTATTGATGAATACACCTTGTGGAATCATAGACTAGGGCATGCCCCGGTGTTCAAACTAAAGCGCATGCCACAGCTGTCCACTTTCGAAAACGTTACAAAGGTTAATATTTGAGGCTTGGAAGTATAGTTTTACTTTTTCTGTTCCTATAATACCCCTCACCTTTATTTACTTATTACAGCTCATATCCCTAGTATAAAAGACTGACATCTTTCTTGCCACAACCCCATGATAAACCTGTATTTCGACCCTATTTTAGCCCCTATTTGACTTCTTTTCTCCCGTTGAGAAAGGATCAAATCGGCCTCCTTTAGCATATATTTTACTCATATAAAATCTTTCTGTATTTTCAGGGATTTTTCCGAAGAAACGGAAAGATGGATAATATTTAGCATAAAAGAGTGCTAAGAAGGCGAGTTTGAATCTGCGAAAAAGGCCGCCCGACGTCGCACGGAAGTCCCGAGGATCAAGCACGGGTAGCACAGTCGGGCCATGGCACAACTGGCTGGCCAGCCAAGTGGCACGGCCTGGCCGTGCCACGTAGCCAGCCACGGCCAGTTGTGCCAGTTATTGGCACGGGCCCACCATGCCTCGAAACACGACCGTGCTTCCCCTGTCCTGCGTCGCGACTTAAATTTTCCTCTGGGGTTGTTTTGTAGATTATTCAGTTTTCTTTCCTCAAACTAGGTTTTAGGCAATTTTTAGGTTTTCGTTAAGAGTTTTTACTTTGCTTTTGATTACGCTATTGGATTGAAGTTTATTCTGCCTTTAATTCATTCGATTAATTCCAAGTTCTTTTCTCTCAATTCTCCTCTCTTGTTCTTGATCATTTTAGAGTTTGTTATGGTTATTAAATTGAATGTTATTGTTGTTATTAAAAAGATGATTCTAGGTTAAATCTTCCCAACTTTGATCGGGATTAATGCCGACTATGTGTTGTTGAATTATGAATTAGCCCCAACCCTTATTTTCCCCTTGTTTGTTTGCGATTTCTACTATGCATGCCACATGCTTGATGAATTGTTTGAAAGGGCATTCATTCTTTTTTTTTACTAGGGTTTAGGGGAATGTTGAGAGACGAAACCTTTACTTAGTGCGACTTAGTAGACAATTAGGATTTTAATATGAAAATAATTAAGATTCTAATTGGGATTCGAGATTGTAAATCTTGTAATCCTTTGACTTTTAGTCCTATGAGAATAGGTGACTATAGTTGTAGGATTAGTCTTCGACCCTTGAGAGAGGGAAAAGATGGGCTTAACTGATAATCTATCCATTCGTAATGCATGCTTGGGTTTGTTTGGCGGAGTTAATGATTGACTCACTGGCATAGTTGTGCTGTTAATTCCAACCTAGATGCTTCTCATTCTGCTGTTTATTTTACTACTTAGGCGTTAGAATTTTCGTAGTTTAATTCTCAATCAACAATTGTGATCGCCTAGATTGAGTAATCTAATTAGTTCTAGTAATTGAAACCAAATTCCTTGTGGAATACGACCCGTACTTGCCGTGTACTAGGTACAGCTACACCGTGCACTTGCGGTATAAATTATAACTGAACACCCTAGCCCCTCAGTCTCTCACTGTTCCCCCCGGGTCTCCCTCATGCATCATTGCAGCAACTCAAGAAATAGAACAAGAGTTAAAATTCCTTTTTCTTTATCTATTTCTTAGTTTAAGTCAATTTACTTATCTATTTCTTAGTTTAAGTCAATTTACTCAATTTTCATTGATTTGATATTAGATTTGATGATTTTTTATTAAATGGAGTGGGATTTTATTGTTCATTCAACATTTCTATGGACTTTTGTCTTTCTTTTTTGCCCCCGATTGATGGTGCTTGTAGGCAAGAGTACAATAGCAACACAGAGGACACATAAATAAGAAAACAAAACAAAACACCAACCAGAGAACTAAATACACCAACTTCAGGCATCATCTTTGTATCTTTGACTTTGTTGTTGTTGCCGTGGGCTCTTATTTCTAGTACTTGAGTTTTGGCTGGTGTAGATTACATACGGGTTTTGGCATCCAATTCTCAGATGAGTGGGAATGTAATGTCTTGAATATAGATTGCACATGCCGTAGGTCCCAAATTCATGTCTTCAGGTCTGATGGTAATCAAAGATCTCAATTTTGGATTGTTGGTTTGTTATGGGGTTAGTAAGCATTAATAATAATAACAACAACAACAACAATAATAATAATAATAATAATAATAATAATGACAACAACAACAACAACAACAACAACAACAACAACAACAACAACAACAATAATAATAATAATAATAATAATAATAACAACAACAACAACAAAAATTAAGAATTATGTCTGTTTTAGTCATTTTATTTTTATGAGCTAATCCAACAGTTAATTTAATCGAACACATTCTTTTTAAATAGCTAGTTAAATAACTATCAGCTGTCTGCTAAACTAAAACCGCTATCAACTACTTAAATAGCTATTCGCTACTTAAAATGCTATCTACTACTCAAACTGCCACTTTTGCCGAATAGGACCTAATTTTGCCGAACAGGGCCATAGTTTGTTTGTAGATGTCCATGAGTATTTAGTTGGTTGTTTCCAAGTAAGTATTGTGCTTGTTTGTAGATAAGCATCGTCTTCGTCCTTTGCAAACAAGTATGTTGTCTTTGCAGCAATACAGTTGATGTGTAAGAATAAAATAAAGATTTACTTGTGGTGTAGATAGCTAAAGCTAGTGTGAAATAATAGTCAGATGAGATATGCATGTAATCACAAATTATGAAGATTGAATTTTCATAGATACATTTGATTTGAATGGGTACAATTTCTATGAGTACAATAATCCTCTGATTCTCTAGCCTTTTTTGGATGGATTTTTCAACCTTTGAGTCAATGGGGTATGGGCCTATTTATAGGAGAGCCTCCTCCTTTAAAGTCAAAATGAGCATTGACTTGGGTGTGGACCTAGGCCTTTCAATTAGACCTTACATTGGATTGCTTTGACTTTGTTTATTTTAACTTTGACTCTGATTTTGACTTTGACTTGGGAGTCTTCCGGGTTTGGGCCAAGCATTGATTTGGAAGTCACCTCGAACTTTGACTGGATGTTGACTTGAGAGCCGTTTGACGTGTGACTTGTGAGTCGATGTAGATCTTGACCTCTGACTTTGACTTTGACCATGCTTTGATTTGGACGTCGTTCGGGCTTTAGGTCGTGACTTAATTTGGTAGCCGTCTTCAGCCTCAATTTGGACTTTGACTTGAATTTTCACCGTGTTTGGACTTGGAAGTCATTTGGGCTTCATTTTGGGCTTGACTTGAGAGTCATTTGGATTTGACTTGTGAGTCTTTTGGGTTTGAATAAATTAATTAAAAGGGTTGGCTTAATTAATTAATTAATTTGATTTTATTTTGGTACAGTACAAAAAAATTTTTAGTGCCTACAAATTGCCCCCTCGCGACAAGGTCACCTACGAGACTTGTCATTTGAACATGGCCGTTGTCTCGAATTTTCTTGAAATGCGCTATTTAGGCGCCTATTGACTTGAACATATGACAACTTTGTCAAAGAGTTGGAAAAACGACCATGGTCATGGTGAACAAAACCCAATCCAAGCTCTAATTTTCTTCATGTGGGCTGGCCCGTTGAACCTTCGCTTTTCTCTTCTCCTCTCTTTTTCTTTTGTTCATTGGGGGCTGGCCTGTTTCATTTTGCCATGCCCCTTCTTTTTTCGTTTTTTTTCCCCTCCTTTCCTTGGTTTGGGCAAGGCCCAAATGCTTCTTCATTTTCTCTCTTTTTTTGTTGCCCTCACGTGGGCTGACCTGAATCGGCTCTCTAAGCCTTTTTAGCAGAAGCCCGGCCCTGCTTCTTTTAAGACTCATGTGCTAGGCACGTGACCCCGGCCTTTCTTTTCCTTCCCTTTTCTTGTTCTACTGGGCTGGGCTGATTTCCTCTTTCATGTTTCCTTATTTTTTCTCTTGTTTCTTACTGGGCTGGGCCTGTTTCTTCTCTTATTTCAGCTAGCCCTGGTCTTCCTGCATTTAAGTAGCACGCCTGAGTCACATGATCCACTGCCCTCTATTCCCCTTTCTTCTTCCGTTGGCCTCGACCAGCCACCAAACGTGCTTCTTCTTCATTCTTGCTCTTCGGGAGCCACCACGCACAGCCATCTTCTTCCAGTGGACGCATCCCCCCAAAATTTGACCTTTTGTGCACCATTTTCAATCCCTGTGGTCACCGAAGTCACCCATTTCCTCACCATTTCCAAGGCAAGCCAACCCATCATCCTCATCCTCCTCCCCTCATTTTCTCTCTCCTCACTTTTTTTTACACGCCCATGGCCATAGCTTGAACCAGAGCAAGCATAAAACCTTTTCTCGTGCGTGCCCTACTGCTTCTTTTCTTCCTCTTCGTCCTTTCAGCGAGAGACGCCTAGAACCGAGACCCATGTTGCCCAAACTGCCCAGAACGTCCAGCAACCTATCCTTGCACAAGCTTTCTTCTTCCTCTTGGCAACCAGGACGCATAGCCATCATCTTGCTGCTACTTGTCTTCACAGTGGGAAACCAACACGCCCATTTTTTACGTGACATGAGCGTCCAGTGGGGAATCAGCTGAACAATCAACACGCCCATTTCTTTTCTTTTTTTTTTAACCAACAAGCGTCCCTTGTGTAGTCACACAAAAAGGTAGTGACTTTGGCCTTCTTTCTTTGTTTGTTTGACATTTGAAAGAAAAGCCATGCTTTATTTCTGGATTCAAGAGGAAAGAGTTGAAACTTTTTTTTTGGGGGGGTGACATTCCATGCCATTTTTTTTCCTTCTTCATGAAAGAGCAAGCTCTCTTTTTTTTTAAAAAAAAAAAAGAACAAAGAAAAGCCCTGTGCCTAGTTGATTTATATCATGGTCATCTTCTCAGCGGAAGAAAACAGAGGAATCCCTGCAAACGACACAAAGTCTAAAAAAAGAAAGATCACGGTGTCCATTTCACGAAACTTGTTTTGTTTGATCAAGGTGCCCGTTTGATTTGGTAGCCTTTGAGGAAGAATGGAAAAAAAAAGAAAAAGATTAAAACTTGGCCTCTGTTTCAAAGAATGAATGAAGCTGCTGTTTTGTTCGAATTCCTTGGGTGAAATGAAGCATTTGATGTCAAATTTTACCAAAGTGTTGCCTAACTCATTTGCTTGCATGTTGTCCCCTATGCTACTGTTCATTGTTGTCTTGTCTTCGCTTCCTTGAAACATGAAAGTCGAGTCCTTTCTTTCTTTTTGGGTGGTCTTGAGCAGCGTGCCTAAGGAGTAAAGAACCTTACTCCTCTTTTTTTTTTTCCTTAACCAAGCTATATGCAAAAAAAAAGGAATTTTCTTTATGCTGATCGAGTTATGGGCCTTTGACAATCTTTGAAGAGGTTTCTTTTTTTTTTTTTTTGTTTAGGAGAATTTGGGTTTGACTCGATTTGAGACTTTGATAATGGAGATGAAATTGGCCTAGGTGTGCTTCCCTTGCGAGCTTGACTTCTTTATAAACAAACGTTGCGTCCATTTGTGGCCACATTTCTTTAATCCCTTATGCTATTTTTTGGGTGCCAAAGGCCTTTTTTTTTTTTTTTGGACTTGTACAGGTGGAGAAGCCACTAAAAGAACCACTTACAACATGGTTCGCCGCTAGGCCTTGGACCTAGAACAGATATTGATATGCATGAAAGTGGTATGAAGACTTGAAGAATCATTTGCGACACGGTTCGCTGCTTGGCCTTGGGTCTTGAATGGGCACCGACACGCATGAAAGTGGTATGAAGATTTGAAGAACCACTTGTGACATGGTTCGCCGTTTGGCCTTGGGCTTTGAACGGATACCGATACGCATGAAAGTGGCATAAAAACTTGAAGAACCACTTACGATACGGCTCGCCGCTTGGCCTTGGGCCTTGAATGGATACCGATACGCATGAAAGTGGTACGGAGACTTGAAAAACCACCTGCGACACGGTTGGCCGCTAGGCCTTGGGCCTAAAACAGATACCGATATGCATAAAAGTAGTATGACCAACGAGGAGCAACTGACCGACAGAAAGGTGATGTCTTTGATCTCTTTTCTTTCATGTCTCTCTTTTTTTTTTGTGTGTGATGTGTTTGAATGCACTTGGTGATTTGCTAAACCTGCCTATGTACTTATGGGTACTTACAATTCTCAATAAGATCAAGTTGTTACGTAGTTCAACTAAGCATCTTTTTTTCATATGTTTTGCCGTTCACAGTTTATACTATTGTGGGTTAAGAGTACTACAAAGATTTGGCTTAAGTGTACAGTTTATACTATTGCTCGGGAACTAGCGTTTTCTTGATGTATGTGAACAGTTCAGACTCTTATTCAGGGACCTTCTTTTTTTGAATGTGCGAACAGTTTAGTCTCTTGTTCGGGAGTCTTCTTTTTTGAATGTACGAACAATTTAGTCTCTTGCTCGGGAGTCTTTTTTTGTTAATGTGCGAACAGTTTAGTATCTTGTTCGTGAGTCTCCTTTTTTGTGCGAACAGTTTAGTCTCTTGTTCGGGAGTCTTCTTTTTTTCTTTTTGAATGTGTGGACAGTTTAGTCTCTTATTCGAGAGTCTTCTTTTTGGTACGAACAGTTTAGTCTTTTTATTTGGGAGTCTTTTTTTTTTTGAATGTGCGAACAGTTTAATCTCTTGTTCACGAGTCTTCTTTTTTGAATGTGCGAACAGTTTAGTCTCTTGTTCGGGAGTCTTTTTTCTAAATCTATGTGAACTTTGGGAGGGTTTTTTTGGTGGTGAACAGTTTAAGTTCTTGTCCAGAAGCTAATCCAGCATTTCTTCAAGGGAAGTCGTCGACATCCTGACTTGCATCGTAGTTGGAAGAAGCTTGCTCCTTAACTCTTTGTTTTGAACTGACCCTAGCCCCATGGCTAGTGAGAACTAGGACCCATCTCTTTATTTTCAATGAGTTATCCATTTTCGCAACCAAAGTGGAAACACGCTTTATGTGTGAAGGAATTGATCTTTGGATTTCATTTAGTTCACCAAGGCGGCTGAACACTGAATCCTTCTTTTGGGAAGGCGGTGAGTTTGATGACGTCTCACCTGTCTTGATTCTGGCGAAGACCGAGGGTTTAGGCTACTCACTCTTCTTCAACCTATAGAAGATGGAAGGCTTCGGGTTTTGCCCTTTCCTAACCTGCCAAACACATAAGGGCTGGGAAAGCATTTGCGCAACGTGGACGACTGCAACTTGTCGAACACCGATGTTTTTGGGTTGGTCTTAGCATTGTCACCATTATCATTATCAACCTCCTTGGTTGTGATATATTGCGTGAGGGCTTGCTTGTCCTTACGTCGTCCCAAAATCCTTACAAGCTGGGGTACGTAACCAAGACCAACTTTATGCGTTGCAACGTTGCCCACTTGATTTTGTATGACCTTTGTATGCTGTTAAGTCTGTAAGGCTTAACTTCGATGACATGACATGCCCCAAATATGTTGGCTAGCTGAAGTCATAGTTGGACCTCTTCATTAACTTGTGCGCATTAGGATCAAAACCATCGTTGATGCGCATCTTTGACAACTCACTTTTTTCTTGGAGCGAGCCTTTAGAAGAGGCAACAAAACCAAGGAGAGAAGCCGTGGTCAATTTGCTTGGGTTCGCCCTATGAACTGGAAGCGCATCCTTTTCTTTGAGAACACACCAGTTTGCTTCATTGAACTTGCGTTCATCCTTGGTTACACTTTTAGGATTTGTACATTCACAAAGTGGTGATTCTTCATTGAAGACTGGCGCCGCTAGATTTCCTGCGACATTTGCTTACTTAATGGATGAGACAAAAATTGTTCTCTCATTCTTTTCTTTCTGTTGTTGTTGTGGTTGGATGCTGGCATCACTATTTTCTTCAAGAGGGACATTCAGCTCTTCATTTGTTTCGTCATTGTCAAATTCGAAACATGAGGTTGTGTAGACAGTCGCACTATCAAACAAGCTCCTTGTGAAGAATTCTCCTGAGGCCTCTAGTGCTTCAGTGAGATCTATCTTATAATCTGACTCATCTGCCTCTTGCACTGTGACATGGCTAGTTTTTGCCATTTCATCCAAATCTAGAATGATTCTTCCTTGCTTAGCCAATCCCATGATGCGCTCCTTGAGTGTAACGCACTTTTCAAGAGGGTGGCTAATGATTCTATGGTACCGATAATATTTTAGGTCGGTGATCCTTCCGACTTCTTCTGGGTGCTTTGGCTCGGGTAATTCGATGACACCTTTCTCGAGTAAGTCATCTAGCATGCCTGACAGATCTGAGTCAGAAAATGGATACCTCTTTTCCTGAAGCTTTTTTAGTGTGGGATACTTATTTGTCTCAACCTTTAACGACGAGCTCTTCTTGCCCCGTAGTTTTGGCTTTCCTATAATGCGAATTGGTTGACTTGTACAAGTGGACATCGCTTCTTTGGTCGTGCTCTTAGAAAAGTTAATATTCTTCTCGAATTCAACTTTGTCCTTCTTTGATTCAGTAGAATAGAAGGAGTTGCAGCAACGACTAGCTATAGTCACCTCCATGTCATGCGCCTTTGTCGCCAATTTTTTAAAAGTCCTAGGTTTGCTCATTTATAGGACGTACAGCAAGTCCCAGTGCATGCCTTGGGTGAACATTGCAACGGTGGAAGTTTCAGATAGTCGATCCTTGCACTCGAGGCTAAGTGCACGCCAGCGGTTGATGTACTCAAGAACCGACTCGTTCTTCCACTGTTTTGTGTTTGTCAGTTCAGTCATGCTGACAATGCGCTAAGTGCTATAGAACCTGTTGAGGAACTTTTGCTCCATTTGCTCCCAACTATCAATGGACTCAGGTTCTTAGTCGGTATACCAGTCAAAGGCAATACCTTTCAATATCCTGACGAACTGTTTCACCATAGGTCGTCGTCAGTCCCAGCATTGTTGCACGTCTCAATTACGTGCGCGACATACTGTTTTGGATTGCCTTTCCTATCGAATTGTAGGAATCTAGGGGGCTGGTCACCGTGGGGCATGCAAAGAGCATCAACCCTCTTAGTATAAGACATGGTGTATAGGTGAGTTCTACGCGGACCTTCACCTAGCTGCGTCCTAATAGCATTTGCTATCAAGTCTTGCATTTGCTTAATAGTCATTAATTCACAGGACGTGACATTTTTAAGTGCAACGCCTTTCTTTGGTTGCTTTTCGTTGTTAAAAGACTCGGTGTAGATGGACATTTTTTCTGAGTCCTTACTTTCTGACTTCCTTGTAGAAGATTGAACTAGCTGTTTTTCTAACTTCCTGGTCAACTTAGCAATCTTTTCTTCTTGAAACTTGATGCGTGCTTCCTTTTTTTCATTCTCCCTGGTGAGTTTTTCTAGGATGGCCTTCACGTTAGCCATCTCCTCTTCCACAGTAGTTGTGCCTGCCATTATGGCTAGCATGACAATAGTTTTGGAGGACTCAACTTCAGTCTCTAACATGCGCACCCCCTTTAGTGAGGGCAAAGAAGAATTACTATTGTAATAGTCTTCAACCTCGCAAACTGGAGAATGAAGTTGGAGCTTTTGAATTTCATTCATCCAAGAAGGCGCCTTTTGTTGCGTCCTCAAGCCTTGGAGTTTGGATAGGGGCAGCATAGTTTGCCCAAGAGCGGTCGGCAAAGTATCTTTCACCATACTCCTAGTCTTCATTGTGTGTGCGCTGACTAGAAGTAACGCTCGCTCCATAGGATATGCGCGAAAGAGATCATGTGCTCTTCTTCTTCGAAGCTTGTGCAGCAACGTTCTTTGTAGCCATGTCTTAGTTGAAGAAGATGTTCTTGTGACTTGAAAGTCTTGATCTTTTAGGAGAAAGAGATGAGAGGTAGAGAGGTCCCAGCGGGCGTGCCAAATTCATAATCACAAACTAGAAAGATTGAATTTTTATAGATTCATTTATTTGAATGGGTATAATCTCTATGAATACAATAATCCTCTGATTCTCTCTCCTTTTTTAGATGAATTTTTCAATCTTTGAATCAAGGAGGGTAACGGGCCTATTTATAGAAAAATCTCCCCCTTGAAAGTCAATATGGGCCTTGACTTGGGTTTAGGCCTGACCCTTTTAATCAAGCCTCATCCTGGATTACTTTGACTTTCATTTGTTTTGACTTTGACTTTGACTTGGAAGTCTCTCGGGCTTAGGCCGAGCATTGACGTGGAAGTCACCTCGAATTTTGATTGGACGTTGACTTGAGACTCGTTTGACGTTTGACTTGTGAGTAGATGTAGGTCTTGACCTTTAACTTTGACCTTTGACTTTGACTTGGACCGCACCTTGACTTAAACGTCGTTCGGATTTTAGGTCGTGACTTGACTTGATAGTTATCTTGAGCCTCGATTTGGGCTTTGACTTAAATTTTGACTGAACCTAGATTTGAAAGTCATTTGGGTTTTATCTTGGACTTGACTTGA
This sequence comes from Carnegiea gigantea, assembly GCA_029747015.1. NCBI lineage: Eukaryota > Viridiplantae > Streptophyta > Magnoliopsida > Caryophyllales > Cactaceae > Carnegiea > Carnegiea gigantea. The sequence goes on along the minus strand of JAKOGI010000534.1, from coordinate 102,615 downwards.
GAGTCTTTTGGACTTAACTTGTGAGTCTTTTGAGCTTGATTAAATTATTAGGATTGGCCCAATTAATTAATTTGATTTTATTTTGGTATGACACAAATAGATTTTTAGCACCTACAACGCATTTTTGCAAGATATTGGTATAAGCATTCGCATTGTGTTTGTATAAGCATTTTTTCTAAATAGAAAGGTAAACATTATGATTGCTCTGTAACTATTGATAGATATCTATTTTGGTATCTAGATTATCATTTTGGTTACTTGGAGATTGACATTTTGGATTTTATTGTACATATTTATGGATATGTCAATAGCATTTTCTTCAGTGTATCCATCAACATTTTGTGGTTTCAATATAATCCTTTCTAGTTATTTGTATCAAAAGAATTTGAAATGAACAATAAATTAGTTTAAAGTTGAATACATGAAAAAAGAAAACAAGTTTAAAGTAACAAATGCAACCACAAAAGGGGGAAAAAAGAAAAATTCCAACATGAAAGACAAGCCCCATAAATCTTACAAAATAAAAATAATATATTAGTGTAAAAAGTAGCAAGCTAGTTAGATGATGAACAATAAAACGACAGTCCGATGAAATAAGCATTTTGTAATATATTGATATAAGCATTTATATTGTGTTTATATAAGCATTTTTCTAATTAGAGAAGGATAAGCATTATGATTGCTTTGTAAATATTGACCCGTATCTATTTGGTATATAAATCATTATTTTTGGTTACTTGGAGATTAACATTTTAGATTTTATTGTGTACATTTGATTAACGTATGTTAATGAGAATTTCTTTAGTATATCCATAAACATTGTTGTCATTTCGATATGAGCACTTTTAGTTATTTGCATGCAAAAATTTTGAAATGATAAAACAATAAATTAGTGTGCTATGAAATTGAATAAATGAAGGGGGAAAAAGAAAACAACATTAACAGAACAAATGCGACCAAAAGACAAATAATTAAAAAAAAAACATAAATCCCAACCTAAAAAGACAAGTCCCATAAATCCTACAAACTAAAATTATGCACTAGTGTAAAATAGTGGTAATTAAATTGTCAGATGAGGCACGATAAGATGACAATCCGAAAAGATAAGCATTTTGTATGAAATTGATTTAAGTATTTATATTGCGTCCATATAAGCATTTTGCTAAGTAGAAAGACAAACATTATGAATGCTTTGTAGATATTGATATGTATCCATTTGCATTTGGTATATAGATTACCATTTTGGTTACTTGGAGATTAACATTTTTTATTTTATTGTGTATATATATTTGGTTTGAATCTGTTAATGAGCATTCCTTCGGTGCAATCATAAACAATTTTATGCTTTCAATAAAACATATTTAATTGTTTGTATTAAAATAAAAATTTGAAATTATGATATAATTGCAGGGAGCATATTAGGCAAAGTCAACATGCGGTGTATCATTTGCTTGCACTATGGACAAAGTCAACCAGAGAGCCCATTTTAATTGTCAGCTCTCTCCTCCAGCTCGGTAATTTCTTATGTGCTCCTTTCGCTACTCATCCAAGGTCAAGGAGCAAACACACAATACAAAGGCCAAAAGAGTTAGTAGATGAAGAGCATCCACTGCTATTCAAGCCTTTTTGACTAGATGGGTTTGCTCCGGTTTTACACTGGGGATGTTACCTGCATGGCTTTCTGCACCATCAGAGACTATTGCGGAGTTGAAGCATGCAACTAAGCTCATCTTTATCAATTTTATTTGTGAATAAATACAATCTAATATGTGGAAAGGGAATTTCTTTTTTTTTTTCTTGCAATTAGTTGTAGTCTTAATATACCCCCCCAAAAAAAAAAAAAAAACTATTGGCCTCTAACGAATGATGTATAACACACATTTCATTTCTTTGATTTTATTTCCTCTTGATTTCAAACCTTGTTTTATCATGTTGTGCGTAAGCCACACCGTTTATATGCTGTTCTCGGTATTTTAGAGTTACAATGGTTTGACATTTGATAAATCAAATCCAATAAGATGTATACTTAATTATCTAAAATATTAAAATCATAAATCATATCTACTAGAATTTCAAGAGTTCCAAAATTATGTTACATACGACAATAAGCAACGGCAAACTCTTTAGTGAATGAATTCTATTGAGATCAGACATACAATAATATAAACTAATACGTCAATTAGTTATAGATGAATTGAAGTGTTATTATGTACCCCACTCGATGTTTATTACGAGTAATCTTTATAATTCTCATTTTTTTCTATTTTGTATCCCTTTAAATTTTGATTGATGAATTATTAATTTTAAATTCTAATATTACTTAATAAAATAACTACATAAGCAATTAGCTAATTATCACTACCTATTGCGTGAAATCTTTACTAACTTGACAAAAATTACATAGGAGCTGTTTAAACACATCAACTTGCCACTTTTCAAACTTATCAGATACGTATACATATGGATACCAAATTAAAAATATGTTAACAGTATGTATGTTGACCACAAAAATTAAATTTAAAAAATTTGTAAGATGAGCATAACTTGGCTGATTGTGGTTCTCCCCCCCCCCCCGGCCAAAAAAAAAAAAAAAAAAAAAAAAACACTTGGCTCATTGAAAGAAAGAGAATGCAATCGACAGTACGTAGTAATTAATTAAATACTCTTTATGAGATGCCTTAAGTTGTGTGAGTGAGCGGTCTTAGATACCTGCCTCTAAAATTGGGAACTGGATCCAGAACCGGTTAAATTGGTCGTTTCTCATTTCTGGGAATTGAAATCAAAACCACAGGTTCCGGCTTCACAATTTTAGGAACTAGAACTATAACCACTGGCTCTGGTTCTGATTCCGGGTATCCACACTAACTACGCACTTTTTCAATTTTCACATTTGTACTTATTTATTGTTAAAAAAATCAATCATAACACAAAGGGATTCATTCAAGGCCTATAAACTATAAAATATCACTTTATAGCTAATACCTACCAATTGAAGGTAGCAAATTGCATTCATTAAGATGTGATGCAAGTCTCATCTGTCCATTAATATAAATCAAAAATAATAAATTGAGATAGCAAGTTATAAATTTTGACGTGAAAGCAATCATAACAAATATAAATTTCAATGGATGGGAAAATATTTTTTAGGTTTTTTGGTTTGGGCTTTATAGAATATTGAATTGGGACATTTTGTTATATAAAAGATTAATAGAAGAGTTGGGTCTATATCTTAGGTTATGACATTTTTTTAGTCATAACATGTTCTCAGTTCCAATTCCTAAAATAACAAACCGACAAGATAGTTTCTTAATATTAGGAACCGAAGCCTAAACCATTTGACCTATTTCGGTTCTGAAACCGGACCCATTTGACTGTTTTCGATCTGGTTTCAAGGTACCCATCAGACATGCTCACACCTTGGGTGAGTAGATTTTCCCATGTGATGGAATCTCCACTGCATTTAACTAGCTTATATATTAGTTCTGACTCCCAAACGAGAAAACGGAAATTTCCATTTTAAAGATAGAGGCATGTCACAAGAGAAACTCATATAAAGGTGGTAGAATTTAAATTCTAGTGAGCTTGGGATTAGATAAATCGGACAAAGTTAAATTCGAATCAAAATAGTTTGGACAATAAAACTATGGAACATGTTGTGTCCAAATTTACACTTCAGATAATCAAATTGGATAAAATTTTATCATTCCTAACTGTCATATTTCACATCTAACCATGGATTTCTATAATTTTTCAAGTACTAATGCAATGCCTTAAATCATGCTCAAAGTCAAATAATTTATGCCAAAGCAGAAAAACGAGAAAAATACAAACATGCTCGAACTCATCTTAGCTATCGGTAGACTCAATACACTCAATCCTCTTATCCATTTCGGGTTTAGTCTCTCGAAGGAGAGAGCGAGTTACCTAAGCCAGGTTGTTCTAAGCCTTATTAGGCTCAAGCTCGACATAGGAAGCTTAAAAAGGTAGCTCGGGCTTGGCTCGAGCCTGGAAGCTTGTTGAGCTAACCCAGTTCTTTGGGAACTTAATTACACAACAAAATGACTCACAGTATACCAGAAACCCAAGAATTAAAAGGGAGTTTGGGGGCTCGTCAAAGGACGTGGTGAACAAAATCAAGCGACACGTGATCAACAATAGCAGCCTATTTTTATAAAATTTGATTCATCTTCATATATGATTCTTTTCTTCTTTTTTTCCTTTTGTGGTTTTTTTTGGGGGGTAAATAGGAGTGAAAATTATCCGGATGAAAATATCTGCGAGCATAAAATATATTGATATACATAGACTGTAATGTGGGCTGATATCCATATTTATCCTTGCCTGGCTTGACCCTGTCTACCAAACTGCACTAGGATAGAAGAGAGTGTGGCGGCCGATTGAGGAACTCAGCTGATCTTGCGGTAGTTGCAATGGTGGCTCCGCCCATGTTGGTGGGGGAAAAGGAGGACAGAAGAACCAGCTTTCATTTTGGTGAAGGAGCTTGTTTTGTTATTGTTTGGAACGTCACACATGAGTAAAGAAGTCCCACATCGGGAGTTTGAAAGAAGGGTCATGGTATATAAGTCAAGTGGGCTACTCCTCCTATTGCCAATTGGTTTTAGGATGGAACCTCACTTGGACTTGTTGCCATGGACCTTAGTTGAAGTGAGCTCCCTCCTTGGATCTCCCTAACAAGTGGTATCAGAGCCAATGGTGCGTTCGGCTATGCAACAAAAAAGGTGTGGCATGGTGGACCTCATGGACGAGCTTGGTGAAGTGACACGCAGGTGTTGATCGAGCGGTACCGGCACGGTGGGACGACGCTGCGCGAACACGGACGTGCCACGACGAAGGAGCACCAAGCCGAGGGAGGCAGAAAATTGGCACGGCCGTGCCATGTGGCACTGGGTGACCGTGCCACGTGGCACGGTCGTGCCACATGTCTTTACGCCGCCTCTTTCGGATGGCGGCTAGGGTTTCTGTCTTCGATGGGGATTCCTCCTGGCGGCTAGGGTTCTACTTTAAAGGGAAAACCCCTACTGTTTAGACCCTATATAAAGGGGGTCAAGCCTAGGGTCCAGAACTCCAGTATAGAAAACACATTGAGAGAGTGAGGTTATTTGTGAGAGAATACAATTGAGAGTATTGTAATTCTGCTCTTAATCACTGAAGTGATTGTGGTGTACTACTCTGCTCATAGTGAAATTTGTCGGTGTGCTGTCGCCGTCCGTGGTTTTTCCTGATTTGGGTTTTCCACGTTAAATCTCTTGTCTTCTTATTTCTGTTTTCTGTTATTCACTTGATTTCTGAATTTCTAATTCATCCTATCGCTTCCGCTATATTGTTACTTTGATATTAATTCCTAACAAGTGGTATCAGAGTTTTGGTTATAGGATGTCTTCAATCATGAGGGTAGATATTCAGAAATTCGATGGGGAGATTAGTTTTAATCTCTGGAAGGTGCAGATGAGAGCAGTTCTCATTCAGCACGGGTTGTGGAAGGTTCTGAAGGGACCTCACGTGAAACCTGAGAAGATGACAGAAGAACAGTGGGCTGAAGATGTAAAGAAGAGACGTGGGTTGTTGACGGAGGACGAATGGGAGGAACTGGAGTTGAAGGCGGTTTCAGCCATACAGTTGTGCTTAGCACCACATGTCCTGCGAAAGGTGCTTGATAAGACAACTGCGGTGGATCTTTGGGCTCGGTTGGAGGAACTCTACATGACGAAGAGTCTCGCCAACAAGATCCGTTTGAAGGAAAGGTTGTATACCTTTCGTATGGCTGAAGGTACCCCTATTCAAAAACATTTGAATGAGTTTAACTCTATTCTTGTTGACTTGGAGAGTCTAGATGTGAAAGTTGAGGATGAGGATAAGGCTATTTTGCTTGTTGTGTCGTTACCCCCTTCTTATAAACACTTTAAGGAGATTATGCTATATAGTAATTCTAATACTATATCGTTTGAAGATGTTAAGTCAAATCTGTTGTCTAAGGAGAAGTTTGATCTTGACATTCATGCTGATTCTGCTGAGGGATTAGCAGTAAGGGGTACAACAACTGAAAAGGGGAACGGTAATAGGAGTAAGAACCGTTCTAAGTCTAAAAATCCTCATGCTGGTAAGACCTGCAATTACTGTGGTAAATTGGGTCATATTATTGCTAACTGCTGGAAACTGCAAAAGAAGAAAGAGAAAGAGGAAGATAATTCTCAGGAGCCTGCTGAAACTTCATTTGCTGAATCTGATTCTGATGGGGACGTTCTGTTTGCTACCTCTACTGAAGGGGGGAGTGATTTTGATTGGATTCTTGATTCTGGGTGTACCTATTATATGTGTCCTCACAAGGACTGGTTTTCAACATATGATCCAGTTGATTCATCTGTCGTTCACATGGGCAATAATGCCTAATGTAATGTAACTGGAATTGGTACTGTTAAAATCAAGACTCATGATGGTGTTGTCAGGACCTTATCGAATGTTCGTCATGTTCCTGACTTGAAGCGTAACCTCATCTCGTTGGGCACCCTTGAATCCAAAGGGTGCAAATATTCAGCTGAAGGTGGAGTTCTGAAGGTCTCAAAGGGCAGTAGGATTCTGCTGAAGGGTTTGAGGCAAGGAGGCCTCTATGTCTTGCAGGCATCTACTGTGACAGGTTATATGAAGGAAAGTTCATATAAATCATCTCCTAGAGCTAAGTTCAAGCATTGCTTGAACTCAGTTGGTATTCGCAGTTTTTGAGGGCCCTGCGGGGCATAGCCCCATAGGGGGCATCACCCTTTGGGGTGAGACGACGGCGACGGAAAGTTGAACATTGAAGATTTTGGTCCAAGGTGGAGATTGTTGGGTTTTATGGCCCAAAATTCAAGTACCGGTACGGTGGGACGACGCTGCGCGAACACGGACGTGCCATGACGAAGGAGCACCAAGCCGAGGGAGGCAGAAAATTGGCACGGGGGTGCCGTGCCATGTGGCACTGGGTGACCGTGCCACGTGGCACGGTCGTACCACGTGTCTTTTCGCCGCCTCTTTCGGATGGCGGCTAGGGTTTCTGTCTTCGAGGGGGATTCCTCCTGGCGGCTAGGGTTCTACTTTAAAGGGAAAACCCCTACTGTTTAGACCCTATATAAAGGGGGTCAAGCCTAGGATCTAAATAACTCCTGATCTCCAGAACTCCAGTATAGAAAACACATTGAAAGAGTGAGGTTATTTGTGAGAGAATACAATTGAGAGTATTGTAATTCTGCTCTTAATCACTGAAGTGATTTTGGTGTACTACTCTGCTCATAGTGAAATTTGTCGGTGTGCTGTCGCCGTCCGTGGTTTTTCCCGATTTGGGTTTTCCATGTTAAATCTCTTGTCTTCTTATTTTTGTTTTCTGTTATTCACTTGATTTCTGAATTTCTAATTCATCCTATCGCTTCCGCTATATTGTTACTTTGATATTAATTCCTAACAGTTATAGTTGGAGGCCTTGTTTGGTTGGCCCTCTTTAATACAACAGCGTCTTATCGTCATCGTTCCTGTTGGAGAATGATGTTTCGCCTTTCTATTTGAGGGACGTACAATCTGCCTTTTCTTCAATTTGCGCAGAATGAAAAAGATACACCAAACGTGGTCCCACCCTTATTCCCTCTCATAGACCCTCACTATCTCAAGAATATAAGTTTATTTTCTCATAAATATCAATTTGTGGTGTCAACTGGGGTGTGCAAAAAAACCAGGTACCAGGATGCGGTGCGGACTTGTCGGATTCATACCCGAACCCAGTTGAATTCGGTACAGGATTGGTTTCGAAATTCTGAAACCGACCGGGTTTGGAGTTGAGTTCTGAAAACTTGGAACCAGAACCGGATCTGTTATATGGTTACCCTGTCCAATTAGTTTTTTTAAAAAAAAAGTCTAAGTTACCTGATTACCCGTTGACATCATGTGTTGCTCTTCCGATGCCGCTATAATTTCTGACTATACATTGATATTACTAAATCTTTTTGTTAATGTATAATACTATGAGAAGATGGTATTTTTTATACTTGGATGAAATAAAGTGTTATTTATTAGCTCACCAATTGGACTTTAATGCATGGAAAATATCTAGCTACCACTCTATTAAATTTAATTTTGAACAATCGATTAGCTAGCTTGTTGGATGTATTGGTTCTCCCATAAAGTTACAACCACAAGCGAAAAATTTAAATAAAATGAAATAAAACAAAATAGAAAAAAAATTAGGAATCGGGTACCCGGTTCTGAATCCGGTCCCAATTGATTCTGGGACCGGTTCAAAAAATCCTGGATCCGGTTCCAACTGGGATCAGGACCGGGACCGGTTCAAAAAATCCTGGATCCGGTTTCAACTGGGATCAGGACCGAGACCGGGACCGGGATCAGTTCCATGAAAATGGACCAGGTGCTCGGTTCTACTCAACCCTAGTGTTAACAAGTCGCGATAGTGTTAGATGAGATTTGACGATCTTTTAGGCTCCGTTTGGATCTTGAAAAATCTGGTGAAAAGTTTAAATTTTGGGAAAGTAACCTTTTTTTTTGGTGTTTAGTTTAGATAAAATTATAGAGAAAAAAATGAAGGAAAATTAGATGAAAAAATTGTTAGAAACAAGTAATAACATTTTCCTTATAAAATTGCGAGAAAAGTTGGTAAAAGTTCTCTAAAGAATTCCCAACCTTCTCCAACCTCGCAGTCCTTATATGGTATCCATATGATTCAAGTAATTCATTAACATTCAAATTTTTTATGCAAATTCTTATATTTTTTCCTCAATTCAAATAAGAGAAAAAAACTCACTTTCTCTCTACTTTTTTCCTTCACATTTTTTTTCCTTCAACTTTTCTTTCAACCAAATTTTCTAAGGACCAAACGGAGCCTTAAGAAAAATTAATTCTGCTATTGTTATATATTGATTTCATTTTGTTGACAAAACCGTTTCGATGATAAAATAATTAAAATTTTCCAACGAGCAATATAATAACAAAGATAAGTTGTATTGCTTCATGTCCCATGAAAAATGGAGTGCTAAAAGAATTTAAATTTCTTGGCAGTTGACAGTCATTTTTAATCTAGATCGAGTTATTCTAGAGTTTAATATACATGCAGTTGTACACACGTGAAGTTAAACCACAATGCTATAGCCGAGATGTTTTTCTTATGCAGCATCAAATCTAGTGTTTGGGCACCGGGACATGCGCCCCCAGTGATTTTTGAGCTATGTTTAAGCAAAAGCATGGCCACATTCCATATAGGTGTCATTCCCCCTGTGGAAAAGCAAAGTCGCCTTACATGAAGCAACGCAAAAGTGAAATCTATGATTTCAAATGGCAAAAAGTGAAAGTAGAGAAGAAATATGAAGATCCAACCTCAATAGATTAATTACTGTTATTTTAATATCATAAGTGATGGATAATGTGCAAGTAGGCCATTGATTATAATTTGCTAAAAGTTCATAAGTTTTTTTACCTTCTTGTTGTCTCTCTCATACAAAATTATTAGTCCATAGGTATCTTTTTTTTTGGGGGGGATCTACGCCGTCTATGTCCTTCACTGTAACAAGCACTTCAACTCATTTGTGTATACAGTACACTAGGGTGTGCCTGTTCTGTATCAGTAAATGTTATGTAATTTGTCCCAACAGCTTCATGCCAAAAAGCATTGGCATCTCCTCTAAACAAACACAGCACTGAGTAGGTATCTTCTTTGCCTCTGAGTAGGAAACACAGCATTAACATTTCCCCCTTACAAATTAGGACAAGCATCAGAAATATAACTTTCTAAGCAGCAAATATTATAAGTAACAGTAGATTGAACCCCATCAGTACCTAACTTGTTTAGCACATTAGTAATTTGAGACAACTGAGTCTCGACAGACGATCCATGTGAAATTTCATTAACTCTCCTAAGTTGGTTTTCCCTAGTCCCAAATTGTTGAGTGTTTTGGGTCATGTTGTTAATTAACTCCCTAGCCTCAGCTGGAGTTTTGTTCACGAACGCCCCCCACTTGCAGCATTGACTATACTCCTGTCAGATGGTAAAAGTCCTTCATAAAAATATTGGATTAATAATTGATCAGTGATTTGGGGTTGAGGACAACTAGCACACAACCTATTAAAGTGTTCCTAATATTCATACAAAGACTCCCCATTCGTTTTTTTCATTCCACAAATCTCTTTTCTAATTGACCTTATCCTAGACGCAGGAAAGAACTTTTCCAAAAAAGCTTTATGGACTTCAGTCCAAGTAGTAAATGATGGAGGGAAAGATAATATAACCAGTTTTTAGCCCTATCCTAAAGTGCAAAAGGAAATGCCCTCAGTCTAATCTGGTCATCAGGAATCCTCCCAAGTTGTATGGTGGAACAGGTAATAATGAATTCATTAATAAATTTATATGGGTCCTCACCAAGCAATCTATGAAATTTACGCAATAAATTCAAAAACTCAGAATTCAGTTTTAAAGGTCTATCTAAGGTAGGACATGTGATTGATAAGTGTTGTATAGTCAAGTCAGGAGCAGGAAACTCACGCAAAGTAGCATTATTAGCCATTTTATCGATAGAAAGTACTGAACTATCAGAAAGACTTGCAGAATTTGCACTTTCTGTATTGCTTACTATTTGGTCTTCTAGTGGTAGCTCTTCTTTGTTTGGTCCTACTTTCCTACTACGTGTAACTTTCATTAACTAACAAGCTGGAAAAAAAAAAAAAGAAAATCTAAATGTTAGAATAAATCAACCAATTTAGTAAAATTGAAAGAAAAAAGCAAACAAATCTCTCCCCAGCAATGGTGCCAAAATTTATTAGAGGCTTTATCGTACCACTAAACAAATGAAAAATTTCCCTACTCTAAATTTAGCAAGTAATATAGCACAAGTAAGGGTCGATTCATGGAGAGAGAGATAAATTTTTATATTTACCTAATATCTAGTTCGCATTTTACCAAATTAATTTATGTAAATCCAAATTAAGCTACGAAAAATTTGGAAAACTACTACTCAAATTATTTAATGTTCTGAATCTAAATATGCTCCTAAAATGGTAAAAAAATCAGATTATAATCCTGTAACCAATAAAATCAGAAGACAGTGCAAAAATCAAAGAAAAACCCAAAACAGAAAATATAATTCAGAAAAATAAAATATAAAATGATGGAAAAATATTTCTAAGTATGATAAACCTAGAAAAATTACTAAAACACTCAGATTATGAACCAAATATTGCAGAAAATATTTCTCTGAGTCAATTTTTCCTTTCATCTTCGGTTGATTGGTTTGTTTTTCACCAATCAATCAAGCTTCAGCAAGAAGAATTCAATTGAGATGCAAAGGTTCAGCAAGAAGAATTCAATTGAGATCCTTATTTGCAATGATCTGAGGTTGAAAACGACAAAATTGGCCAGCAGAGGTAGAGTGAATTATGCAAATCTTCAGAATCCTCTCTTCATTCATCCATCTAATGGTCCTAGACCTCTGAGTGTTGGGGAGAAGCTGACTGGAGCTCTGAACTACCAGATATGGCGAAGAGGAATGAAGATTGGTCTCTCAACTAAGCACAAACTAGTGTTTATTTTAGTAACATTAAACAAGCCAGATGATGATCCAATCAAAACTGCACAGTGGGAGACATGCAACAATTTGATGATCTCATGGATATCAAACAATGTTTCAGGTTCAATAGCTAGGTCAATTTTGTATATACAGTCTGCTAGTGCTGTTTGGAATCATTTCCAAAGGAGATTCTCTCTTAGTCAAGGATCTCGCAAGTACAAACTCATCAAGGATTTGTATTCGTTTAAATAAGATGGTCTTTCTATAAGTATTATGCTATGCTGAGAGGAATATGGGAGGAGCTTGATGCAATGAATGAATTGCCTAGAATCACAACTGGAGCTGAAGATGTTACTAGACTCCTTAATGCCTTACTAAAACAACAGGAGGAATTGAAAATGTTTCAATTCCTAAATGGTTTGGATGGGAAGTATCAAACTCTGAGGAGTCAGATGCTGATTATGAATCCACTACCATTTGTGGAAACTACTTATGGAATGATACCAGCAGGAAGACTTACGGAGAGAAGTGCTTGAGATGGGGAAACATACTCAGTATGAAGCTTCAACACTGTATAGCAGAGGTGGAGAAGATAAAGGTGTTATACAGTGTACTATGTGTGGAAAGAGAGGTCATTCAAAGGAAAATTAGCATCCTAGGTCTAAAAAGCTACCTCAGAAGAAAGGACCAAGGTCATTGAAGAATGTTGGAGGGAAAGAAAATGTAGCTGTAATCGGTTCAAAGACTGTAGCTACAGCTTAAGCACATCGTGATGGGGAGCAGCATGAAAAAATATTTGGTCTCACTTCACACCACATTGAACAGCTGTTGAAACTGATTCCCCAATCTGGAAAACATCAACAAAAAATGATGAGCTACATCACTCATTTTCCGGTGATGTGTTCTATTCTTGCTGAGCAATTTCTACTTCAGAGTGGATTGTTGCTACTGTAGCCACTGATCACACAACACCTCATGTTGAAGGTATAAAACATGTGGCAATCAGGAAGACTAGTGGTCATATCAATATGCCAAAAGGTGCCAATGCTAAGATCACTCATCAATGCAGTATTCAACTCCAAACAGGGTTGAAACTAGGACATGCACTATATATGTACCCTCATTTAAGTTCATACTCATGTCTGTCTCAAAACTGGTGTCAGACAATAACTGTTTGGTGACGTTCTACCCTAAGTTCTGCATTGTGTAAGACTTACATGCAAAGACACTAAAGGGAGTTGGTAGAGAACACGATGGCCTCTATTACTTTGCTAATGTATCACTCAAAGATCAACAGAGGATGTTGCAAGAAATTAGCATAGGAGAGCAAAAGTTTAAGGAACCAGAAGAAGAGATCTGTTTGAAGAATGAGCATAGAGCAAGTCATCTCAATAATAGCAGGGAGTCTATTGATGAGTACACCTTGTGGCATCATAGACTGGGACATGCCCCTGTGTTCAAACTGAAGCACATGCCACAGCTGTCCACCTCTGGAAACGTTACAAAGGTTACTATTTGAGGCTTGGAAGTAGAGTTTTACTTTTTATATTCCTATAATACCCCTAACTTTTATTTACTTATTACAGCTGATATCCCTAGTATAAAAGACTGATATCTTTCTTGCCACAACCCCAGCCCCTCGTCTCTCACTGTTCCCCCCTCCCCCCCCCCCCCCCCCCCCCCGATCTCCCTCATGCGTCATTGCAGCAACTCAAGAAACAGAACAAGAGTTAAAATTCCTTTTTCTTTATCTATTTCTAAGTTTAAGTCAATTTACTCAATTTTCATTGATTTGATATTAGATTTGATGATTTTTTATTAAATGCAGTGGGATTTTATTGTTCATTCAACATTTCTATGCACTTTTGTCATTCTTTTTTTCCCCCCGATTGATGGTGCTTGTAGGCACAACACAGAGGGCAAATAAATGAGAACACAAAACAAAAACGTCAACCAGAGAACCAAACACACCAACTTCAGGCATCATCTTTGTGCCTTTGTCTTTGTTGTTGTTGCTGCGCGCTCTTATTTCTAGTACTTGAGTTTTGGTTGGTGTAAATTACATATGGGTTTTGGCATCCAATTCTCAGATGAGTGGAAATGTAATGTCTTGAATATAGATTGCACATGCCGTAGGTCCCAAATTCGTGTCTTTAGGTCTGATGGTAATCAAAGATCTCAATTTTGGATTGTTGGTTTGTTATGGGGTTGCTGAGCATTAATAATTATAATAATAATAATAATAATAATAATAATAATAGCAAAAATTAAGAATTACGTTTGTTTTAATCAGTTTATTTTTACGAGCTAATCCAACAGTTAATTTAACCGAACACATTCTTTTTAAATAGCTAGTTAAATAACTATCAGCTATCTACTAAAATAAAACTGCTATCCACTACTTAAATAGCTGTCCGCTACTTAAAATGCTATCTAGCACTCAAAATGCTACTTTTACCGAATAGAACCTAATTTTGCCGGACAGGGTCATAGTTTGTTTGTAGACATCCATGAGTATTTATTTGGTTGTTTCCAAATAAGTATTGTGCCTGTTTGTAGATAAGCATCGTCTTCGTCCTTTGCAAACAAATATGTTGTCTTTGCAGCTGTTAGGAATAATATTAGAGCAACAATAATAGCGGAAGCGATATGATGCAATAGAAAATCAGAAATTCAATCAACAAAACAACAGAATAATAGGAAGAGAACAAGAACACAGGAATTTAACGTGGAAAACCCAATGTAGGAAAAACCACGGACGGTGACAGCACCAAAACAATCCACTATGAGCAGGAAAGTACACCACGATCACAATCACCTCAGTGATTCGATCTAAGAGCAGACTTACAATCTCTCTTTATTGTAATATCTCCCAAACTACTTTTACCTCTCAATGTGTTTATGAGTACTGGAGATATTTAGATCCTAGGTTTGACCCTCTTTATATAGGGTCTCAAAAGTAGGGTTTTCCCCCCTAACTTGCAACCCTAGCCGTCAGGTAGAATTCCCCCCTTGAACAGAACTCTAACCGCCTTCCGAGAGAGGCGGCGTAAACACACAGGGCACGACCGTGCCACATGGCACGGCACCCCCGTGCCGTTTTTCTGTCCTCTTCGACTGGACGTTCTTCATCTTAACACGCTCGTGTCCTGTGTAGCACGGTCCCACCATGCCGATACTCGAGATTTTGGGCCACAAAACCCAACAATCTCCACCTTGGACCAAAATATCCAATCTTCAACTTTCCGTCGCCGTCGTCTCACCCCAAAGGGTGATGCCCCCTATGGGGCAATGCCCCGAAGGGCGCTCAAATACTGCGAATGCCAACTAAGTCCAAGCAATGCTTAAACTTAGCTCTGGGAGATGACTTATATGAACTTTCCTTCATATAACCTGTGACAGTAGATGCCTGCAAGACATAGAAGCCTCCTTGCCTCAAACCCTTCAGCAGAATCCTACTGCCCTTTGAGACCTTCAGAACTCCACCTTCAGCTGAATATTTGCACCCTTTGGATTCAAGGGTGCCCAACGAGATGAGGTTACGCTTCAAGTCAGGAACGTGACGAACATTCGATAAAGTCCTGACAACACCATCATGGGTCTTGATTTTAACAGTACCGATTCCAGTTACATTACATTGGGCATTATTGCCCATGTGAACAACAGTTGAGTCAACTAGATCATATGTTGAAAACCAATCCTTGTGAGGACACATATGATAAGTACACCCAGAATCAAGAATCCAATCAGAATCGCACCCCTCTTCAGTAGAGGTAGCAAATAGAACATCACCATCAGAATCAGATTCAGCAAACGAAGTTTCAGCAGGCTCCTGAGAATTATCTTCCTCTTTCTCCTTCTTCTTTTGCAGTTTCCAGCAGTTAGCAATAATATGACCCAATTTACCACAGTAATTGCAGGTCTTACCAGCATGAGGATTTTTAGACTTAGAACGGTTCTTACTCCTATTACCGTTCCTCTTTTCAATTGTTGTACCCGTTACTGCTAATCCCTCAGCATAATTAGCATGAATGTCAAGATCAAACTTCTCCTTAGACAATCGGTTTGACTTAACATCTTCAAACGATATAGTATTAGAATTACTATATAGCATAATCTCCTTAAAGTGTTTATAAGAAGGGGGTAACGATACAACAAGCAAAATAGCCTTATCTTCATCCTCAATTTTCACATCTAGACTCTCCAAGTCAACAAGAATAGAGTTAAACTCATTCAAATGTTTTTGAACAGGGGTACCTTCAGCCATACGAAAGGTATACAACCTTTCCTTCAAACGGATCTTATTGGCGAGACTCTTCGTCATGTAGAGTTCCTCCAGTCGAGCCCAAAGATCCACCGCAGTTGTCTTATCAAGCACCTCTCGCAGGACATGTGGTGCCAAGTACAACTGTATGGCTGAAACCGCTTTCAGCTCCAGTTCCTCCCATTCGTCCTCCGTCAGCGACCCACGCCGCTTCTTCTATTCTTCAGCCCATTGTTCTTCTCAGGTTTTACGTGAGGTCCCTTCAGAACCTTCCACAACCCGTGCTGAATGAGAACTGCTCTCATCTGCACCTTCCAGAGATTAAAACTAATCTCCCATCGAATTTCTGAATATCTACCCTCATGATAGAAGACATCCTATAACCAAAGCTCTGATACCACTTGTTAGGAATAATATTAGAGCAACAATATAGCGGAAGCGATAGGATGCAATAGAAAATCAGAAATTCAATCAACAAAACAACAGAATAATAGGAAGAGAATAAGAACACAGGAATTTAACGTGGAAAACCCAATGTGGGAAAAACCACGGACGGTGACAGCACCAAAACAATCCACTATGAGTAGGAAAGTACACCACGATCACAATCACCTCAGTGATTCGATCTAAGAGCAGACTTACAATCTCTCTCTATTGTAATCTCTCCCAAACTATTTTTACCTCTCAATGTGTTTATGAGTACTGGAGATATTTAGATCCTAGGCTTGACCCTCTTTATATAGGGTCTCAAAAGTAGGGTTTTCCCCCCTAACTTGCAACCCTAGCCGCCAGATAGAATTCCCCCTTGAATAGAACTCTAACCGTCTTCCGCGAGGGGCAGCGTAGACACACAGGGCACGACCGAGCCACGTGGCACGGTCACCCCGTGCCACGTGGACGGCACCCCCGTGCCGTTTTTCTATCCTCTTCGACTGGACGTTCTTCGTCTTGACACGCTCATGTCCTGTGTGGCACGGTCCTACCGTGCCGATACTCGAGATTTTGGGCCACAAAACCCAACAGCAGCAATACAGTTGATGTGTAAGAATAAAATAAAGATTTATTTGTGGTGTAGGTAGCTAAAGCTAGTGTAAAATAACAGTCCGATGAGATAAGCATTTTTGCAAGATATTGATATAAGCATTCGTATTGTGTTTGTATAAGCATTTTTTTTTAAATAGAAAGATAAACATTATGATTGCTCTGTAACTATTGATAGATATCTATTTTGGCATCCAGATTATCATTTTGGTTACTTGGAGATTGACATTTTAGATTTTATTGTACATATTTATGCATATGTCAATAGCATTTTCTTCAGTATATCCGTCTACATTTTAATTGTGTTTTCAATATAATCCTTTCTAATTATTTGTATTTAAAAAAATTGAAATGAGCAATAAATTAGTTTGCCAAGTATTTATATTGATTTAAGTATTTAATTGCGTCCATATAACCATTTTGCTAAGTAGAAAGATAAACATTATGAATGCTTTATAGATATTGATAGGTATCCGTTTGCATTTGGCATATAGATTACCATTTTGGTTACTTGAAGATTAACATTTTTGATTTTATTGTGTATATTTCGTTTGAATATGTTAATGGGCACTCCCTCGGTGCAATCATAAACAATTTTATGGTTTCAATAAAACATATTTAATTGTTTGTATTGAAAGAAAATTTGAAATTATGATATAATTACAGGGAACATATATTGGAGTATAAAAGTGAATGTTGTTTCACATTGATAAAAATGAAAGAATATGAAAGTAAGCGTTGTCCCACATTGATAAAATTGAAGAATTTGAGCATATATATAAGCTCGTGAGTTACTTCACTCATTACCAATTAATTTTAAATTGGAATCTCATTTGAGCTTGTAGACATGACTCGTTTGCTGAAAGTTCAATTGATGTAAAATTTAACAGCACATTAGACAAAGTCAACAGACGCTTTATGTAAGACCCCGCATTTTCGTTTTCCGTTAAGCTAACTAAATTTCCTTTTTACGTTGTAAATTTGTATTTTTAGTAACTGAATGAGTTAAATTATTATCGATGTGCTTTTAAGAACTATAATTTCATTAAAAAAAAAAAGATTATTATTGCTATTATTGATTTCAAAGTCAATTCGTGTCATTTATGCCTTTAAATTATATCGATAGTTTAATCTAGTCGTTATTCGATTTATTTAGTCGTTTTCTGAAAACGATTAGGTTTTTAACGTTAGAATTAGTTTGTGGTTTATTGAATTGAACCTTGACGTATTTGGGAATGAATAATTGATGGAGGGTTATGTTATCGATTTGAGTTTAGAACAAGACGTTCGGGATTGGACTAGCGATTTAAATTGATTGAGTTATTAACCAAATCAATCAAAAAAAATTAAAAAAAAACAAAAGAGGGGGCTGAGCCCCCTTCTCTTTCACGATGGACGCGAGCAAGGGGGGGCCTCAGACCCTAACCTCCCCGGCGACCACCACAAAGAGGAGAGAGAGAGGGTTGATGCGCGGCGGTGACTGTGGCGGCGCCACTCTAGCTCACACCGCGAGCTCCCCGACAACCACCAATCGAGAGAGAGAGAGAGAGAGAGAGAGAGAGGCTAAGCGTTGGACGGAGAATGAGAGGGCGCCGGCCGGCGACAACGCTAGTGCCGCGGTGCATGGTCAGCCACTCTGTGGACCGACGAAGCGAGAGAGAGGGATCGAGCGAGATTGAGAGTGTGGGGGCTTGGTTCAATGGTTGAGGTTTCGAACCCTCAGCCCCACACCACCCCGACTGTCGCCGTCGACGATGGACCTACGCCGGCGACCACCAGCAGCAACAGCAGTAGGGAGAGGCAAAACTGGATTTCTAACCACCCAAAAATCACCCAAATCGAGCCCTTAGTTTGGATTCCAGGTGGGTGTTCCTCGCCTCCTAAATTAGTATTAATTTTCAATCGAATTTCAGCAGTTTAATGATGCATGTTAACCTAGGCTTGCTTCAATTCGTGTACGATGCTTGTTGAATGACCTAAGTTAGCTATTACAGGCAAGTTAGTTTGATTCGAATTTGTTTGAATGTGAGTAGGTCGGTTGGATTCAACTAGCTAATGCATGTACATGAGGCTAGTTCGAATTTGTTACACGTGGTTAGCTTGAATTCGATTAAAATTAGCTAATGTATAAAAAGAATTAAAAAAGAAGTTAGTTTAACGTGTTTAGCATCGATTCAAGTTAATTAGTTAATGTGTGAAAAAGAATTAAAAACCGAAGTTATACGAGCGTGTTTAGCTTCGAATCGAGTCAATGAATTGTTGTTTAAAATGGAATTAAAATCGAAGTTAATTTAACGTATTTAGCTTTGATTCGAGTTAATGAGTCATTGTTTAAAACGGAATTAAAATCGAAATTAATTTAACATATTTAGCTTCGAATCGAGTTATTGAGTTATTGTTTGAAAAGGAATTAGAAACGAAGTTAGTTTGATATGTTTAGCATCGATTCAAGTTATTTAACTAATATATGAAAATGGATTAAAAACGAAGTTAGTTTAACGTGTTTAGCTCCCTTTCGAATTGAACTAGCTAATGTATTATGTGTGTGAACGAAATAAATTCGAACCCTTTTAATACATTCATGCTTAGGGAAGCTGATTCGAAATGCAACGTATATGTTTAGAATCGAACTATGCTTGATTTACTGAATAAGGTGTTGTCGAATTATGAATAAATGTAGCTATATGCACGCTGTTGTAACGCTTCGCTGAATGATGCTGGTTGCTCAGGTAAGAGTCTAAACCTTGCTCCCTTTTACATAAGCTTATATAATAATATGTTGTGATTAATGAATCGATGAATTGAGTTGGCAGTTGGATGGTTTGAGGAAAGAATCATGAGCGTTCCAGGTCTTGTGGTACAGTGCTTGTGAGGAGGGAGTTCGAGTTGTGAATTTACCGCACTCGTGTGGATTGCGAGGCCATGTGTGACTCATTGTGTTGAAATGATTACGAAGTGTTTAAATGTGATATGTGCATTCCCTTTTCCTTGTATGTTTAAAATGTAACATGTGTGTGGAAGGGTGATGTTTTAGCAAATGACTCTTCATGTGTTTTAAATGAATAATAGCCATGTCTAGTAATGAGTTATGGCCTATTTTAGCTATTCAAATAGTGTTTGGGAGGAATCCCTAAAACGTTTTTAACAAAAAGGGAGATGGGAATTATACGTTGAATGATTTTATTGTTTGAAATGGAAAATTACTAGCCGTTATGGCCGATACGCTTTAAGTGGCTAAGATAATGTGCTGCGGACAAAATGATATGATGTGAATAATGTTAACCTAGGGGATAAGTCCGGATAAACCCTAGAGGCCCTGACGAGGGCTAATGTAATGGTTCGATATGTTATATGTAGCCATCCCGGGAGTAAGAGCTTAAGCGTGAGCGTTAGGTCTCACTATGCGGTCGAGAATAGTTCTCACCCAATCAGCACCCTGTAATGATCTTATGCCAGAAGTACTTTCGTACTAAGTTAAGAAAAGCAATTAGCCCTTTGCCATTTTAAATGATTAAAAAGGAAAGGAAGTTCTTTTTATGGGCTCAAAAGGCTATACAGAATGATGTATGAAAAGCTTATAAGGGTCGTTGCACGACCAAACGAAATAAAACTTCCTTTGAAGACTAAGAAAACGTTTTCAACGAAAGAAAGAAAGCTTTCAATGAATGAGTTATGAAATGATCCTCAAGCATGTTTGAATGTGGATTCTTAGCCTATGTATTAAAGAAAAAAAGCTCTCAATGGATGCATTATGAATGATTCTTAAGTATGGTTAAACGTGGATTCTAATCTTATGTGGCATCATTCTTATCCATAGCAAATCTGCCTGATTTAAAGTGTATGAGATGAGAAAGAAAATTATAGCACGTTAAAAATTTCTTGAATGAAGGTACTTATCCATGAACGTTGATATGTGAATAGCATACGAGGGTGTCATATAGCTTAATATGATGTTCAAAGGTACTTAAATGCTTGATATGTGTTTATGTGTGTGATACGTATATTATATGAATGAACGTTAATATGTGAATAGCATACGACGGTGTCATATGGCTTAATATGATGTTTAAAGGTACTTAAATGCTTAATACGTGTTTATGCGTGTGGTATGTGTATTATATGAATGAAATACCAAGAAAAGTGTACTTATGAAAAGGGATAACCTTATATACACATCATATGATTGAGGGTTCATGTGTAGTTTAAATGGAGTGTTAGGAAGTTATATTATGAAAAGAAAAGATCCTTATATTTAGCCTTCAATGCTTACTCACGTGCCTAACTGCTTGCTAGTAAAGAACTCCGTCGTTGAGGAATCTAGGAATGTGACTGGGTGGTCGAAGCGAAGTTTATGTCTAGTGATCCTCCCATAAAGGTTCTATGAATATCTATTATGATAGTAAAGTATGGAAACGTGATATGTTACTAGTAAAGATAGTATTACCTGCAACGGTTTTGGTTTTAAGGGGGTTGGGGGACACTCACTGAGCGTGTGGTTACTCATCCCACTATTCTTTCCCCTTTTCCCCAGGTTTTCTTTCTGACAGGAAGAAGTTGAGTTAGATAAGTCCAGAAGGAACCTATTGTTGCTTACAAGGCGTTGTATGTGCTCATTTGAAGGGATCTTACGTATTTAATGAAGTCATGTAATGTACTCTTAGTTTATAAAGGTCTGTAAACGATTATTCTAGTTCATGTAATGCATATGGTATAAAGGGCGCTCTGTACGGCCGTCTGAGCCAACCATCAAGTTAGTTAGATGTCTTCTTGGTTTAATTTAGCTATGTTTTGGGATGTAAATCTTAATACTCCGGTTTTGTTAACCGTTGAGTTGTCTCGTCCATTTCTTCTTTATTCATGAATCAACCTGGCTGGTGTACTCCGAGCGAGTGGCTCGTTGAGTTATAAACTCCGGCGTGTAGCCGTTGAGCTATATTTTAAATGTTTTGCGCTTCCGTTGATTTACAGAGACTTATTGTAAGACTTTTAGCCTGGAAACGGTCAGTTTTTAGGGGGAACTCTGCCCGTTTCGTCCCGGGAATTAAGTAAGAAGTTAGGAAAGCGTAACGCTTCTGGCCTAGGGGCTGGGGGTGTTACACTTTATCATTTTCTTACACTTTGGACAAAGTAAACACACACTTTCTGTCTCCTCATCCAAGATCAACGAGCAAACACACAATACAAACACTAAAGAGTTGGCAGATGAAAAGCATCCACTGCTATGGTCTGTAGATTTTCTTGTAATTAATTAGTTATAGTCTTCATACAACAAACAAAAACCATCGACCTCTGACGAATGATGTATAACACATAACATTTCTTTGATTTTATTTCCTCTTGATTTCAAACCTTGTTTTATCATGTTCTGCGTAAGCCATGCCGTCTATATGTTGCTTTCGGCATTTCAGAGTTACAATGGTTTGATATTTGATGAATCAAATCGAATAAGATGCACACTTAATTATCTAAAATATGAAAATCATAAATCATATCCACCAGAATATAAAGAGTTCCACAAGTGTGTTACATACGACAATAAGCAAGAGCAAACTCATTAGTGAACGAATTCTATTGAGATCAGACATAACAATATATACATATATCTATATATATACATA